>CAUYRH010046097.1:0-13203 GCA_963574655.1 Perodicticus potto
CCCCCGGCGCCCCCGGCCCCCCCGCCCCCCCGCGCCGAGCGACACCGGACCCCCTCGGAGACACAGCGCGACACCGCGGGAGAGAGGGAGACAGAGGGGGCGAGAGAGGAGGAGACAGAGGGGGTGAGAGAGGGAGAGAGGGAGAGAGATGGGGCAAAACAGGAGGACACAGGGTGAGAAAGAGGGAGAGAGATGGGGAGAGACAAGAGGTGATGGGGGGAGACAGGAGGAGACAGAGGGGGGGAGACTGGAGGAGATAGAGGGGGAAAAAGAGGGAGGGGGGAGAGACAGGAGGAGACAGAGGGTGAGACAGAGGGCGAGAGAGAACACATACTACCTTAATTGGTTTGAAGTTGGAGGAAGAGACTGTAAGTCAAGAAATGCTGGAGGCTTCTAAATAGCAGAGGAAGTCAAAGTAACAAGATTCTCACACTCAGTCAAGCTGATATATTGACTTTAACCCTGTAAGACCTATTTTCAGACTTCTGGCCTCTAGAACTATAAAATAATAAATTGTCTTGTGTAATGTCACTAAAGTTTATGCTAACTCCTTACACTAGCAATAGGAGACATACAGATGCAAAGGAGTTCTCTTTTATAAAATGTCTGTCTCTTTCCTCATGCATGCTACTAGAATTCCATTCTTTGATGATGATCTGGTGACGCCAATGACCTTTTTGTTCCCCCTACAATGTATGTAGACTGTCTTTTCTCATTCAATCACTTCTGATTTTTCCTCACTTTATGTGAGTACTGTCTTTGTAAGAACACATTCTTTTTGTTTTCTAAAATTGCATTTAAAAAATGGGGTTTAGTCCACTTATAATTATACCTTATTATGTGTATTTATTCTAAATTAAATTATTATACTTTATCATCTTTGTATTTATATTTTATCTTCTTCATTATATTTTATCATTTTATCTTCTTTTACTTTTTTCTCTTCTTTATTTCATGTGTATGTGTTTCCTTTTGCTTTAATTTTCCTTTTTCCAGCTTTTGAGGTATGTGTTACATTAATACCTGCTCTTTAATAGTAAGAAAACTATTCTAAAGCTTCAACTACTCTTCATGTATATCAAAAATCTCTTGTTTATCTATGGAATACATATTTTACAACAAACATTTACATTTTTTAGAGAACTTTTACATATGTCATCTTATATATCTCTCACATAAATCCCATGTTACAAGTAGGAAAGTTCTCATTTTTCTCATTTTATAGAATACTGGAACTCTTAAGTATTAAATTTTCTTTCTAACAATCACTTCTTTCATTCTCAATGTATTATCCCAAATAGAAACAGAGAACGATGACAATATAATGCTATCTATGGAAAAATAGTCATTAATTTATTATACCCCAACTTATACACTTACATTTGTATTATAATTTGTTACATTAAAAAAAGTCAGCTCTTCGTAGCAGTGCTGATTCTGATGTAACTTTCCTTTGAGGGCTAGTAGAGGAAATTACATAATCACAGAGAAAAGGTCTCTCAAATTAAATCATGATGGAGTGCCCAGATAAGCAGAAATAGGACTGATCCTAGAAGTTGCTAATGGATAATTTTATCATTAAGCCATTTTACTTACTTACTCCAACACAGTCTCCGACACATAATGCAAATTGCACTTCTGTTCAACATATTTAGCCAGAAAGGAGTATCAAAAGCTATTTCAATGGAAAGGTACATATTCTTAGAGAAAAAAATGAACATAATTTTAACAAATTCTGATATCTCAATTTTTGATATTGATACAATTATAAATAGGCCAGCATTGTAATAAGTGGGGTCAGATCACAGATTTTATTCTTCTTTCACTCAGGACATAAGAAAGTAAAGCACTATGTATTGTGTGCCTGTGAAGGCTATGGATAGTATCAAATGCATTTATATATGTTTCCATTTAGTTTTATTCCTGTAGACATTTTTATTATAGTCAAAATACTATTAAGAAATCTTTAATAAAAAGCCATTTTTAAATGAGCAAGAACAGACTACACAGTAAGAGTAATATTTCAAATTACCCTGTGTCTTACAGGACCAAACTGATAAGAAGACAGAAAACAAACATTAGTTCATTCTTGTTATGTTATAAAATTGAACTTTGAAAAATATAACCATCTCCTGATGTAATGGTTCTCAAAATGTGATCTTAGATCAGCAGGGTCAGTATCACAAAGGAACTTATGAGAAATGTATATTATGAGGTCTCATCCTGGACCTCCTAAATCCAGCAACTTACATGTCCCTTCAACTGTGAGAAACACTGTTCTGGTTTTTGTCTCCTTGCTTCAATTTTCCTTTTGCCCTAAAATATTCTTCCATAGCTGAAACCTTCACTGAAGGCAATTTTAATTTGGTTTCTATATATTTTAGAATGGGTCCTTGATTTTTTCAAACATTCCTTTGGACGCAATATAGTATGTGAGAATCTCATTCTCTCCATTCCACATTTCTGATACCATTCTTCTTTCTCCAAAGAGCTCCATTGTGTGGGTAGGCTATTGTTCCTTATATATACCTTTATTGTGTCTGAGAGGGGAGTTTCTAGTTAAAGAAAAGCTCACTGGATATGTGGACAGTAATAAATGCTTGACAAAACCTTTGAAATTTCTTTAAATTCATGTTAGGGATGAAAATGTAGAGTATATTATTTCTTATCAAATAGCCCTGCCTCTCTTGGGCTGAATATCATTCACCTACTTCAGTGTGGGGTCCTGGAATTTTTTTTTTTTTTTAACAAAACTAATTGTGGTTGACAGATGCTAAAGAGACTCTTAATATTCCATCTCATAATGCTCACACTTTTTATTATTCTCTTCCCTTGTGTTTGGACAGGACTTGTGACTAGACTCTAACCAAAGTAATATGACAAAGATGAGAGGCTCTCACTCCCATGACTAGTTTTGTCATAGAGAATTTCATCTTAGCAAACTGGAGCAAGAATCTCTACCTGCAGACCTGATGAAGTTAAGTGGCTATGGGAGAGAGCCTACATGGCAAGAAATTGCAGGAAGACCAAAGGCAAACTCCAGCGATAACTGGCAATAAGCGGGAGCCCTCAGTCATGCATATAGCAGCAGGGAAATTAATTCTACCAACAACCTGAATGACCTTGAAAGAAGACTCTGCCTCAGCTGGGCCTTCGTATGAGACTGCAGCCCAGCCAACAACTGCTTCACAAACTGTGGCACTGACCCTGAGCAGAAAACCAAGTAAAGTTGTACTCAGACTTCTGCTTTACCAAAACTGTGGGATAATATGTCCAAATTATTTTAAGTTGCTAGGTTTCTGGATAGCAATATAAAATGAATATAATTATTTGTCCTTGATTTTTCTCACCTGTTTCACTCCTTCCCTTTTCACTAGTAGAAGCCTGAGATTATAAAAGACAAAGAGAATGTGAAAATTTGAGCCACATCATTACTAATAAGCTTTTTGTCTCTCTTCTTCCCCCAGCTTGCTTAAATTCCTCTGCAGAACATATGTTGCTTAATCTTTT
This sequence comes from Perodicticus potto, assembly GCA_963574655.1. Classification (NCBI taxonomy): domain Eukaryota; kingdom Metazoa; phylum Chordata; class Mammalia; order Primates; family Lorisidae; genus Perodicticus; species Perodicticus potto. Next base: position 3,511 of record CAUYRH010046097.1, read on the forward strand.
ATGCCTAGTTCTGCTTTTAGTAGAAATAATTATCTTCAGGAGGTAACATTATACTGATTTCTCTTTCTCCCATCCTCTTTGCAAAATGGGGGAAATCAAAGTCCAAATCTTGGGAATGTCCCTGACTGGTAAACTCTGTCATAGTAAGGAAGGACTGTACTTCAGAGGTTTTCAGATCTTTCCTTCTGGCTGTCTAATCATTATTTCAGTATAATTTTATCCAAATGTGAAGAATTTGGAAGATTGAATCTCATTAGCTTTTCTGCACTTCTTCTGGGAAGGCTGAGAAAGAAACTGTGATTTTATTATTGCTATTTTCCTTTTTCTGTCCCCAGTCACCACTTTTTCAAAATTATGGCATTAGATTGTGACCCTTCTTCAGTTATGTAGGTGTTGTTTGCTAGTTTCTATCTTATTTTGAGTTCATTTTTAGAGGGGATAATGTTTCTTGAAATATTTCATGTCCTGAAAGTCTTTTTGCCCTCTGGCTTTCCTTCCATTGAATCAATGGGTTCCAACGCTCCAAGGGAAGGATGAATTACCAACTAGAAAAACAAAACCATTTCTCAACTTTGACTGTTATTTCTTCTTTTCTTCTTCTGAGGCAACAGTTTTGACAGCTAGGCTTTAATTAACTACAAAAAAAAAAAAAGAGAAGAAGAAACAGTTTCCCCGTTCTACCACTAACCTATTAAGAGCAATATTTATGAATTTGGATGTCATGTTTTGTATAAGTCAGTGCCTCTCAAAGTGATCTCTGCATTAATAGCTCAACATTATCTCATGACTTGAAAGGAAAGCATTGGTCCTTCATCCCTCCTGCCAACAAGCACCATGACAGTGTTTTTTAACCATTTTTAATCTCATGGCATACTTGAACCTATAGTTAAACTTCTGAGGCACACTTAAATTATGTTGATCAAAAAAAGAGTAAAAGAAAATAATATACTCACTATGCTTTAACTTATTTTGAAAATAATTTAATTAATGATCTTTAAAAATTTGGGGGGTGCACCTAAGATCCTCTCCTGGCACACTGGTTGAAAATCACTATACTATGAGGTTTCATTTCCTCTAGATCCAGACATCATCTTGTGAGAGAGGAGTGTGAGCTTGAAGAAGGGAAAAATCCTGTTTAAGAATTTTATAATTCTGATTGATAATTGATGTAATATATACCAAAAGTAATTATTTCAGCTAAAATAAATATATAAATCTGATTTATTGTTATTGGAAAATTTAAACATCTACTTCATAACTCCCTATATTGCTCCTAATTTGGGCATAGATGCACGAAAACAATGGTACCAGTTATTGAAAATGTAGGTACATTTTTTTAAAAACTTAATATGAACTTGAGTTAATATTTTAGTTGGATTCATTCATTTTTAAGGAGTAGGCTTTTGGATTTAATTTCTTTCTACCATCTTCAGTGGCTATTTAAATATTTATAGGAACTCTGTCTTTCAAAACAAAACATAAAGTTGATTTTTTCTTTATTTTAGATAAAGTATTTTTAATCTTTGCTAATTTGATGCAGCTCCTTTAGTTTTAGTCTAAAGTGTAAAATCATATAAACTAGCTAATGTTATACACTAAATTAATCTGATTATGTTTATCAAATTATTTCAAATATGCAACATTGAAGAAAAAGAATAATTTTTACTAAATCACAGATTGAGTTTCTTATATGTCCTCTGGGCTTTTTATTTCACTTTTTTTGAAGGTTATCTTTATAAAAGACACATTGTGCCTATTACTAAAATGTCTATATGTTTATTATTTTAAGAAAACATTGGTTAATAACAAATATTGGTAATAAAATAAATTGTCCCATCTCCTTTTATAACTTAAAAAAATGCTTTCAAGGATTATCGTGAAAATTACATTAGTCAGGTTGTGCCTCTGCTTTTCCTGTGTAGAGATGTGAGTAACCATTGGAGAGTTGAGAGAAGTTCCACATATAATTATTGAAATGTGAGGAGAGGATAAGGCTCCTTTCATGTGCTCCATTTATTAAAAAATATATTCAAATGATTACTTTATCCTATTCTAAGGCTTAGTGAACTTAAGATGGAGGGAAGGGCAGATAGCTAGTAGTTGGAAGTAACTTGTTTACAATGCAGTTGAGAGACAAATAAGGAAACAACAGAATAAATATTTTTAAAATGGAAATATATACAAAGTATAGTTGTGTCACTGAGTCATCCTGGAAGTATTTAGAGATAATTTACAAAGTACGAACTCACAAAAATGAATTAATGATGGATTAACAGGCATGAAGCTTTAAGAATAAGAATTCTAAAGAAAATATTGGAAAAATTCTTATAGACATCATCCTAGACAAAAAAAAAAAAAAAAAATTAAATCCCTATTTTTTCATCTACATGCATAAGAGATATTGGTCTGTTATGTCCTTTCCTGGCTTTGGTATCAACATTTTTGCTTCACAGAATGAGTTGGACAAGGTTCCTTCCTTCTCAGTATGAAAGAATAATTTCCACAGTATACATACAAGTTCTTCTTCGTATATTTAATAAAAATGCAGTTGGGAAAATGTCTATCTGGAACTTTTTCTCTTGGATGCTTTTTTTTATTGTTGTTTAAATTTTGGTGTTTGATATTGCTCTTTTCAGGAGTTCTGTTTCTTCCTGGGTGACTACAGGGCTATAGGAATCAAAATAGCATGGTATTGGCAGAAAAATAGAAATGTAGCCCTATGCATCATAAGTATAGTGAATTAGAAGAAAATGCTGGAAAATCTTATAAATGTCAACCTAGGCAAAGATTATGAAGAAGACTCCAATGGCAGTAAAAAATGACAGTAAATGACAGTAAAAAACAAAAATAAATAAATGAGACCTGATCAAGTTAAAAAGTTTCTACACACCCGAGGACACCATCAGTAAAGCAAATAGACAAGGTATAGAATGGAAGAAAATATGTACTTGCCACACAATTGATAAAGGCCTAATAATCGGAATCTACAAATAACTGAAGCAAATAAGCAAGGAAAGATCAAACAGCCCCATTAAAAATGGGTAAAATACATGAATAGAAAAATTTCTATAGAAGATGGACTAAGCAACAAACCTAAGAACAAATGTTCAATGTCTCTAATCATCAGGAAAAAGAAATTCAAAACTACTTTGACATATCATCTAATCCCAGTATTAAAGTCCCAATGCAGCAAACATTGGCATAGATGTAGAAAGACAAAGGAACACTCATACCATTGGTGGAACTACAGCCAAGTACAATCTCTATGGGCATTAGAATGGAGATACCTTAACAAACTAAAAGGAGGCTTGCCTTTTGATCCTGCAATCTCACTACCAGTTATTTACCAAAAGGAAATAAAGATATTTATCATAAAGTCACTTGCACTTGAATGTTTATAGCAGAATAATTCATAATCACAAGGGTGTGGAAACAACCAAAGTTCCCAACAATACATGAATCTACATATTAATAAAATGTAGTTTATGTATACCTTGGAATACTATTCAGCCATAAAAAATATAGCGATGTTTTTTAACAACTTGGATGGAATTATGGACCATTCTACTACGTTCATAAAAATGAAAAATCAAACAAAACGTGTACTCAATACTAAATTGATCTGGTTGATCAACATTTATGTGTTCCTATAGAAGCAAAACTCAGTAAAATTCAAGACGGTGGGAGGGAGGGCATAACGGGATAGGTAAATTCATACCTATCAGGTATGTTGCATGGGTAAATCACACATTTTGAGGGTACGGGGCACACTTATAACTTGACTTAAAATATACAGAAATAAACTATGCAACCAACAAGCATGTATCCCCATATTATTCTGAACTAAATAAAGTATTAAAAAAGACACACATAGCATCTGAGGGTTGATACATTCCTGTGGTAGGACACTGAAGGAACATTGCTACTTTGCCAGCTGAAGGAAAACTTTCAATAGTGATGGAGGATAAAGCATTCTTAAAATATTAAAAAAAAATAAGCCAGAAGTTCAAAGAGCTACTCTGAGACGTGTGCTAACGCTATGTGGAAAATAAATATTTAAGCTGAACTGTCCTGCCTTGAGGAACAATGACAAACACTCTGTGTGTGAGACATAGTGGGTGATGGCAGACTGACCTCACTTGCAGAATATTAAATATTCTTGATTGTAATTTACCTGTATTGCTCTATGCTAGTTTCTATCATATTCCTTCTGTGAACTTACTCTTTTCTATGTATCTTAGAAATATTCTCTGAAGCTCTAGCGAAGTGGCATTTCTCTGAATACAGCCAACTCTGCTTACTAAATCTAGTGCAAGGCCACTCAGGCAATGCAAAATGCTTAATGCATAAAAATTCTAGAATTAGTTATGAAAAAGTATGTTTTTCTGTTCATCGAACTCCTTATTCTTCTTTCAAAAAATTATTCATTCCAATGACAGCTTTGTGAGAATGAATCCCTAGTTAGTGGGGGTTATGCGAATTTACTGCAGTCTCCAAAATTCTATTTCCTGCTGCTTTATTCGTAGTTACAAAGCTCATCAGTTAGCAGACAGCTAGTGTCTTCTGTTACCTCTACATCTACTGACCAAACTCACATTCAATTGATCTACAGCCATCTGTATTCTTTCTCTTTGTGTATTTTCTTTCTCTTTACATATACAGAATGATCTTGCTCATGTATTCAAAGTGAACTCATCCTTAAAAGTATAATCTGCCAAAGCTAAGTGATGAATTGTATCAGGACAGTTATAATCATATGAGAATTAATGATTCTTATCATTGTAAATAAAGAAAAATAGGGAAACTGTTATATAATGTGTCTTGTGGTGTTATGGTCTACTTATATCATAGGGAAATACAGAAGGAAAGAATTTGAATTGGCATGCCCAAGGACCATGTGCCTTTGCCTGAAGGGATAAACGATCACATTGCACTGTTATCTAGAAATGGATTAAGCCCTTAACTTCAAAAATACATATCTTATCGTTGATGCTGATTTTTGGGGAAAAAAGGTATAAATATGCCACAACTCTTAGAATACTCTCAACAAAGGGGGCCATTTCTATACATTCAAAATAAGAATACATGACTATACTCTGATACCAATTACATTTCTGAAGCTTTTTCTACGTGACCTCCTGCACAGCTAATTTCTGTGAGTGGTCCATGTGCTTCACAAATGTAGTGCTTATTTTGCATTTCGTGTAAGGTCTATCATTATCTGTCTCCACTGAAAGGATGTTATTCATTTATACACACTCCCAGGCACACTCCCATACACACTCCTATATAATCTTTCCTTTGTTTTATTGGGGTTTAAACATTTTTTTCATTTCCAATTAATATGAAGGTACATACATTTCCTACAATGATTAGAAATTCAACATAAATGTTAACAATTTCTCTCCCTAACTTTGACAGTTAGTATTTCCTATATTTTTAAGGAATCTTGTAAGATTCATATATGTGTACTATTTTAATGTGGTCTTCCTCATTTTTATCACAATATAATATTTTAATCTCGTATAATGCTTTTCATTTTAAATTCTATTCTGCTCTGAAATTAAATTGCTTATTCAAGTTTTCTTTTTCCTGACTATGTTTCTAACCATATGTTTTTATACTTTATGAATCTCTTTCACTTAAGAATTCTCTTTCACTCCTGTTTGTTTAAACTACAAATATTTAATCATAAATGATATAATCCAATGTGAGGGTCTCTCCACTTTGATTGCTAAGTTCAGTTCATTTACTCACATGTGATTGTTACATTGGGATGTACCTGCCTTTGTCATGCATACTTTATATTTTGCAAATTTTCATTTACTCCTGCTTTTTTCTGCTTTTCTACCTTAAATTAGATAGAATGAATTGCTATATGAAAATTATTCATTCCATCTTTATTTATCTGATGTTTCTCCAAACAACTATACTTGTATCTATTTTCCTCTATTTTTAACTATCTATAATATTTTCCTAAACAATAAAAGTCCCTCAGCACACTCTTAAGTCCTTGTTTCCCTGACCTTTTGATAGCATATGGAATTTAAATTCTGCATAGGAAGAGTAAAAAAGCAAGAAATTTTGTTGGATAGTCTCTTGTTGGATTCCTCTTCTTGCTCTTTTTTAATCTACTTATTCTACCTTCTCTCTATGTGTGTCTGAAATACTCTATTTCAGTCTTTTACTTCAAAGTTAGTGAAACTATGCATCAAATTTTAGGATATAATTTATTTTCTTCAAAACTTTGAAACTATAACTCTATTCATTTCTTGATACTGGACCTTCTATTAACAAGGCTGATGTTATTTTAATGTCTATTTCTTTTATCGTAACCTGGTCTTATTTTGAACATTTTGGAAATGTCCTTTTTGTATCTGATGTTTTCCCGTGTCACTACAATATACCCATGAGTGAACTTTCTCTTCTTTAAGGTATTTATAAATTTATAGATATTTTCAACATAATTTATTTCACATTTCTTTATGAAAAAATTCTGATCAATATTTCTTTGACCCTGTGTTTCATTTAATTATATTTTCCTATTGCTGTATTCATAATTATAATTCTTTCTTTCATGTATCTCACTTTGTATGGCTTTCTAATGTTTTTTTAGTATAGTCCCTCATTTTGATAGTACAGCAAACCAACTCAAAGTTTGGTTATGTTCATTTTGCTATGCATGGCCTATATGAGCTATGATTTTATCTGTAATATTGTTTATATCATGTATTTCCATTTTTATTTATAAATAATTCACTTTTTTCTTTTTGGACTTTCTCATTTATTGATGCATTATCATTCAATGAAACTTGGAAGATACCAAATTAACAATTGAAAACAGTAATAAACAGTGCCCTATTTTTATTGTAGTAAATACATGTAAATTCTTTAAAATATATTTATATTAATTCTTGTTCATTAATTATATTTCACCTAGTATGAATTATGCTTCTCACAATTGCACACCTTTTTTTCTGAAAAATATATACTTCCATGAGTTCATCTTGAGTAGATATGTGTACCCAGGGAAAAGGGGCACACTCCCAAGCCTAATACAAAAGAGCATTAAGTTTGTATTTAATTTTGGGAGATACTTCCACAGTTTTCCAAAGTGACTACAACATATAACATCCCCTCCAAACATCAGTAATAATTCCAGTTCTTCTGAATTTATACCAGTACTTGACTGTCAGGTTTTTGTTTTGTTTTACTTATTTTGGAGGGGTTTATGCTGTTCATTTTTTTGAGACAAAGCTTCAAGCTGTCGCCCTGGGTAGAGTGCTTTGGTATCACAGCTCACAGCAACCTCCAACTTGCGGGCTTAAGCAATTCTTGTTTTAGCCTCACAAGTAGCTGGGACTACAGGCATCTGCCACAACACCTGACCATTTTTTGGTTGTAGCTGTCATTGTTTGGCAGGCCCAGGCTGGTTTCAAACCCGCCAGCCAGCTCTGGTGTATGTGGCTGATGCCTTAGCCACTTGAACTACAGGCGCTGAGCCTTATATTTTAATGTTTATTAATTTGTTTTGTTTTTAATGCACCTATTCTATATTTTGTGTAGTGATGTGTCACTGTGGTAGTAACTTGCATTTTCTTAATGACTCATCATGCTAAGCACCTTGTTATGTGCTTATGTGCCCATCTGAATATCTTCTTTGCTAAAGTATTGCTTCAAATCATTTGCTCATCTTACATTGCTTTGAAAATTTTCATACTGAGTTTTGAGATTTGATTATATTTTCTCACTATAATCCTTCACTACATATAAACTTTGCAAACATTTTCTCATAGTTCACATCTTGTCTCCTTATGCCTTTAACTTCTTTTGAAGAGCTACAATTTAGCTTATTTTCTCTGTTATGTATTATGTTTTGTGATGTAACATATTTTTCCCCATTTTTCTCCTAAGACGTTTTCCTCTATTTTTCTCCTAGAAGTTTCATATTTTAAAATTGTTTAGCTCAGTGATACAGTTTGAATTAATCTTTGTATAAAATAAAGTGTATAAGTTTTGTTTCTGTTTTGCATGTGGATATCCTATAGTTTTATCAATGTTTGTTAAAAGACTAATTTTTTCTTCTAATTTTTTCTTTGTACCTATGTTGAATATCAATTGACCAGATAAGTATGGGTGTATTTTTAGTCTATTCTGCTTCACTGTTCCAGGCATCACTCCTATAGTCAGTACCACAATCTCCTGATTATTATAGTTTGGATTCAGTCTCGAATTAAGACAGTGTGAGTCTTCAAATTTTGTAATTATTTTTTCAAAGTCATTTTGACTGTTCTCACTGGATGATCTTTCTATGTAAATTTTAGAATATCTTTGCTTATTTCTATGAAACATTGATGTGGGATTTTGATTGGGATGGTAATAAACCTATAGATCAACTTAGAGAGAATTGACATCTTAGCAATATATATTTTCCAACCCTTGAACGCCATATACTCCTCTATTTATTGAGGAATTCTTTTATTTATTTTTTAAATACTTTGAGGTTTTTAGCACACAGATCCAGCATTTTTAGATTTATGACCTAAATATATTTTGAATGCTGTTTGAAGGGTTACTAATTGTTATTTTCAATTTTTAATTTCTAATTTTGTGTTAGTTATATAGAAAGACACTGGTAGCTACAATTTTGCTAAACACAAATATTAGTTCTGATGGCTTTACCATAGATTCTTTAGGATCTTTCTATGCAGCAAATTGTGTTATAAAACGTTTCATTTCTCTTTTATAAGCTATTTGAATTTCACATTTTTCTTAGCCTTTTTAAACTACGAATTCAGTACATTCCTGGGTAAAAAATAGTGATAGCCATATGCCTCCACTTAGAGGAAAATATTCAATACTTTAACTATTAAGTATGATGTTAATTATAGGATTTTTGTGTATGCTCTTTATCAAATTGAGACATATATTTCTATTCTTAGTATTCTGAGAGATTTTTTAGTCCCCCTGGAAGAACTTGTCTTTATTCGAATGTCTCTATTTTCTGCTAAGTAATAATGTCTCAGCTTGTGTTCACTGAATCTGAATCCAGTTGCCCATGGAGTCAGCACGAAAGCTTCCCACTGCATCTTTGAGATCTCCTATTTCCAACTCTGAAAATTAGCACCACCTCATATACATACATGCATTCTTTACTTGTTGATGTTATTAAGCTCCATGACATGTTTCAAATTATTATATTTTCCTAGGTTTCCATGAATATGTTATATTACTTTTGTCTTCCATATGGTTGAAATCAGAAGTTATCATCCCCATTTTCCAGGTTAGAAATCAAAAGTCTAGTATCTTCTGTGGAAAGAAGGGAAAAGGTATTCCTGAGAAGTTAAGAAATATATCAAGGTTCATTCTACCTTATCTTACTGTTGGTCTCTTTCCAGTAGTCTATGAAACATTATTTGTGTAAATACAGGTAGATCACAGATCCATAGAAAGATATGGCTTAAGCAATGTGCATAATTTAATCAAGGGTTCATAAAATATTTTAGATGTTTAATAGAATGAAAATATTTGGTTAACTTAAAATATTTTGAAAATTTACTAACAATTTATGTTTGCCTGTTTAAATCACAATTTAATAAATTTAGTTCAATTGTAAGGAACATACAGAAGGTAAAATGAATGAGACAGTCTATCTAATAAATGAATGGAAACCTCTAATGAAAAAGGAACACT
>CAUYRH010046098.1:0-12461 GCA_963574655.1 Perodicticus potto
ACAGAAAAGGTTGCTCCAGTGTCCAAAAGAAATTTTATCTCCTGGCTCTCCACTATAAGGCAAACCTGGGGCTCTTGAGGGGTGATGACACAAGCTGGAGCCATGAGAATTTGCCCCAGGCACCCTCAGTCCAGTTTGGGCTCCAATGGGGTCACTGTTCCAGGAGGCCTTCACCTCTGGGGACAGGCCACCCCAAAATGTATATTTGTAATGAAAAATGCAACAGTAGGAAATTCTGTGGTCTACTACCTTTCTTAACAGTGGCTCTGTGGTAATGAGTAACAGAATCTTGGGGAGGTAAGAAATGGTGTTTTTTTGTTTGTTTTTTGTTTTTTTTGAGACTGAATCTCACTATTCAGCCTTGGTAGAGTGCTGTGGAGTCACAGCTCACAGCAACCTCAAAGTCTTGGGCTTAAGCGATTCTCTTGCCTCAGCCTCCCAAGTAGCTGTGACTACAGGCACCCGTCACAACACCCGGCTATTTTGTTGTTGTTCTCGTTGCAGTTGTCATTGTTGTTTAGCAGGCCTGCGCAGGGTTCGAACCCACCAGCCTTGGTGTATGTGGCTGGCACCTTGACCACTGAGCTATGGGTATTGGTAGTTGACAAAAGTCCTCCAGCTAGATATTTTCCTCCCCCACTGTAAATCACTGAGTTACAACATTGTTTCCATAAAGAAGTAGATTCTGAGTCCCCCAGTGGAACCTGAAAGCTCAGAAGCCATTTCCCCAAACCTTAGCCATGAACACCTTGGTGGGATAGGAGTCAACCCATCCACTGAGGCCATTGTAAGTAAGACCTCTCCCACTGTGGCAAGCGGCAGTTTCCTACTACAATGTTCGTTTATCTTCAGATACCTAGAACCTGCCTATGACTATTTGGGCATATCTCTGTCTTAAAAGTGATCTGAAATTCTTGACCAATGAGCAAGTCATGGTCACCAGAATAGCAAATACACTTTTCATGACTTTTAAACAGAGATTCATATGTAAGCATTTGAGAGGCATCTAGACAAATATTTTCAGTGAAGTTTGACTTTTTTCTTCCAAAGACATTTATTTATTCAAATTTTGACTTAAAACTTCATTTGTGGTATATCATAAATATTGAAATAGGCTTCTAGTTGTTGAAGGAGTTGATTGTATTTATCAGTAGACATTGAAAATAACCCTGTCCTTCATTCTAAATTCCCTATGGAAAAAAAATAGTTACCAAAATAGAATAATATTTCTCCGACCTTCAAGTTAAAATGGAAATGTTGATTGTTTTAATCAAAAAGACTTTAAATTTCCATAAACCCTAAGGCTTGTTCTTAAAAACTTTGTTACTTACAGTATCTACACACTTTATATGTTTATTTTCTGACACAGTTTTTTCTTAGGCAGGTTGCATAGATTCTCAGGGTAATACTTGGCTCAAAGAATTTTTGAAATACATAATGCTTGGGAAATGTGGTTAAGATCGCATCAACCATACACTTTATCCTGGAGTGATTTCAAATTTGGGTATGGGGTGGACTGTCTGCATTTGAAAAAAAGCGATGTCAATTTTCAAGAGAGACCCCAAAGCTTGTGTGTAATCCTGTGGGACAATGCACACGACGTGGTGAGTTCAGCTTAATGCTTTGTGAAGGGCAGCTGAGTCACATGATTAACACGTGATGAGTGTTAACTTAGTCTTCAGAACATGGTGGGGTCAAATACACTAAGAAAGAAAACTGGGTGGACAGGCAGTCCTTTGTTCAGCTAACATTTTTCCTTTGAACACCTGCTTCATGCAACACACTAACGATGCAGAAGCTACACAAATAAAGGAGTTAGAGTCTCTTCTCAAGGACTCAAGGGGGAAGGCAAACAAGTAAACATATACTTACAGTTGATCATGGACTGGCACCTTACCCAACCAGGAGGGAGGGACTCAGGGGAAGGCTTCCTGAAGGAGATGGTTTCAGAGCAGAATCTTCAAGGACAAATAGGAGTTCGGAAAAGAATAGAAGAGGTTGGGTATTTCAGTAAAAGAAAAGCATCATGTGTAAATAAACAACTGAGCACCAATGAGAACAGTATATTAAATGTCAGTTAAAGGCTGGCCCTCTTCACAGGGCCTTACCAACATTATTTCACTTAATTCTCACAATTGTATTTTAATCTAGGCATCCACATTTTACAGATGTGAAAACTGAGTCTTAGAGAAGTTAATTAACTTGCCCCAGACCACACAGATACTAAGAGACAGGAGTTTGAACTCACATCCATGTGAGTAGCTGACCTCTTAGCCACTTGCAACCACTTTTTTTTTTTTTTTTGAGACAGAGCCTCAAGCTGTCACCCTGGATAGAGTGCTGTGGCATCACAGCTTACAGCAGTCTCCAATTCCTGGGCTCAAGTGAGTCTCTTTTCTCCGCCTCCCAAGTAGATGGGACTACAGGCGCCCGCCACAACACCCGGCCATTTTTTGGTTGCAGCCATCATTGTTGTTTGGCGGGCCCAGGCTGGATTCGAACCTGCCAGCTCAGGTGTACGTGGCTGGCACCTTAGCCCATTGAGCCACAGGCGCTGAGTCTTGCAACCACTTTTGATCATGATGCATCTTCAGTACATTTTTTAAGAGCAGGTTCTCTTAAATAAATGATTATTTAATCATATATAAGTTATATATAAGTACAATACTAATATATTATGCATTTATAAAACACACAAATGTAGAAATTTTAAAGTTAGAGTTGGTGATGAATAAATGTTGTTTAAAGTCTTACTAATTACAACAGCTGAATTAGATCATATCTCAAGGCCTAGTGTGCATTTAGAGCATTTATTACAAAACAGATGTAAATCTAGATTAAAATCTTGACAGTTTTAAGTTTTATGGGTTCCCAAGCTCTGATTGGATTAGGTCATCCTTGTTTATAAGCCCTTAATGCAGCTAAGGAGGAGCTTTTACTCAGGGGAAAAGAATTATCTTCAATCCTTAGTTTCTTTCTAGTGGATTTTTCAGCCACTTTCCATTTGTGAGAGTAAGTTTAGTTTAAACTAGATAATGCAACTTATAAATCCACTTAACTAAGCAAATGGAAACTGCCTTATATGTTGCAAAATGCACAAAACAAAGAAAGCATCGCGTCAACCCCTCCCTCTGTAGAAAGGAGTCCTCTTTCAGTCTGCCCCACATGGAGTGTGACACATGGCAGGCTGACACATAACAGCTGACAAATAGACAAGAACTAAAGGAGGAGCAGGTGGTCTTCTAACAGGCTCCCCCTACTTGGTGAACACTTAGGCTTCCATACTGCCAGTTCACCATGCTGTGAAATTCAATGTGAGGTGGGTTCTTCTTGGACCACATCAGGGCAGTTTAAATGACTGAGGCAGAAGAAGGACTGTAGAAGTGTTGTTGCTCAATAAGGCAATGGAAGGTCACCACTTCCCATGCAGCCTCATGGTGATCCAGTAGCACATGCGACTAAAACTATAAACGTACTTGTTTAAACAGTAAAGCAAAACTGTTCTGTCCTGGCACTCTTAGGACAGGACCCTTGGAAGGTACAGAGTACGTCATGCCATCAGGTAGTGAAATATGGTGCATTCAGTAACTATTTGTTGATGTCCTAATATTATGTGTCAGGCGTGTACAGTGGTTGCTGTTGTGAGCAAGGCAGAGAGGGTCCCTGCCTGCATGGAAGATGCATTATAGATACTAAATAAAAATAACATAAATGGTAGAACTAAATACTCTTGTGATGAGGGTTTTGAAGGTTAAGTGCAAACGGCTAGGAAAGCAGAAAGACCTAATCTATTCTGGAAGGTCAAGGAAGGCTCTCCTGAAGACAGAGATGTTTCAACTGACACCTGAAGGATGAGAGTGATGGAAAGGGGGAGGGAAAAGCATGTCAATTGGAGGAGATGGCCTTTTGGTGGACATCGTACGGCAAGAAGGCCAACGTGACCCTAGGCAGAGACAGGAGGAGAGAGAGTAGAAGGGAACTCTACAGTAAACAGCAGGGCCTGCAGCATGGGAGACAAGTGAAAGGTTTTTAAACCTCTGAGAAATAGGATCCGATTTGTAGCGGGTATTGTGGAGGGGGAGTCTCACTCTGTTGCCCAGGCTAGAGTGCCTATAGAGGCTATAGGCCTATCTCACAGAAACCTCAAACTCTTGGGCTCAAGCAATCCTCTTGCCTCAGCTTCCTGAGTAGCTGGGCCTATAGGTACCTGCCACCACACCCAGCTAATTTTTCTGTTTTAGTAGAGAGGAAGTCTTGCTACTGCTCAGGATGGTCTCAAGCTGCTGAGCTCAATTGATCCTCAAGTCTTGGCCTTCCCTAGTGCTAGAATTACAGGTGTGAACCACCACAGCTGGCCCCAGATTTGCAGTTGTGAAAAGATCATTTTGACCAAATACTTAGAATAGAACGGATAGGGAGAGAATAGATTAAGATGGGAGGAGGAAGTAAACTGAGGGTTGAGTTGTGCCTGTTGGATAACTGAATTAAACATCAGTAATCAGTATAAAACTGAACTGGGCAAGAGAAAATTTTGGGCACAGAGAAGCCAGTCTTTTCACACTGAAGAATTTAATTTAATTTCTTCATTCATTTCTAAATGAATTTAATGGACAGAAGGTAAGACTTTTAAGTTAATCAATTGGTTTTTTTGAAAAGGAGTTTAACAATAGATATTCAAGTTCAATGTGATACGTGTGTTTTCCTGATTCCTGGCTACCCCTTTCAGCAGTGCTGGGTGCGGGTTCTGCCATTTGCTGAGACAATCAGTCCTTTTTCTTCCATGGACATTCCGTCTTTTGGATGTTGCTGCTTTTCCTACCTACTGTTGAAGCAGTGGGTTAGCTGAGGAGTGGGGAGCTCAATGAGATGGTGGCTTTCCTTAGAGTGGTGATTATCTTGATTTTATAGGTAAAACCTGGAAGCTGATGTTCAGTTCTTATATAGAGTGGGCATGCTTTTTAGCTACCTGTCAATTCTAATCGCCAACATTATTTTAGTTACTATTTACAAAGCAAAGACATAACGCATTGATCACTACTAATCACTGCAGGTAATGCCCATGAGAGAGGGGTGCAGTCCCAGCGAGACTCCTCATCAATGAAGCACACCACGTGTCGAGCGGATCTCTTTGATGACCCCTGCTACATTAATACGCAGGCCCTTCAAAGTATACTTGGCTCTGCTCGAAATCAAAACTCAGCTCAGCCCCTAGGAAGCCTGTGGCACTATGGAAGTAAGTAGCAACTCACTATATTAGTTTCTCAGGGCTGTTGGAACATATCACCACAGACTGGGTATTTTACAAAAACAGACATTTATTCTCTCACAATTCTGGAAGCCAGAAGTCCAAAATCAAGGTGTCGGCAGGGTTGGCTTCTTCTGGAAGATCTGGGGGAGAATTCATTCATACATTTTCCTAACTTCTGGTGGCTGCTGGCAATTTTTATTGTTCCTTGACTTGTAGACATGCCAGTGCAATCTCAGCCTCAGCTCTCGTGTCACCTTCCCTGGGTCTGTGTGTCTCAAGTCTCCCTCTCCTTTCTCCTACAGGACAAGAGTCACTGGATTCAGGGTGAGATGAGATGATTAGATGAGATGAAATTCAGTTAGTTGAGATCCTTAATTCATTTACATCTGCAAAGATCCTTTTGCCAAATTAGGTCACATTCACAGGTGCCAGAGATTAGGACATCAATTTATCTTTTGGGGACCACTATTTAACTCATTACACTGTCTCTTGTCTTTAAAGAAGGCTGTTTTCTGGCTATTTTCAAGGAGTGAGAAGTTTCCTTTCTTTACTTCACTGTCTTCAACCCCTCACTGTAGTTAATATAGATTAGAAATGTGAAGATGTTTGGGCATGTTGGTTTGGAAAAATCCTTTCAAGTACTTTAAATTTACTCCCAACTTTTGGTTTCTACTATGTGCTTTTGCTGAAGGAAGGGCTAACAAAGCCAGAAGATAATTTGCAATTTGTTTATTTGCATGAGGAACAATGGCCACTATTTCTGCTCTGATGGCATTAATTTTATTCATTTGAAACTCATTAATAAGTCATCTATAAAGTACTAAATAAGATGGTTCCTTTCCTTGTCCATGTACTGTGGATAAAATACAGTAAGGCAAACATTTTTCTTTCTGCTGAATTGTTTCCAGAGGTAAATGCATGAATAGAAACATAAATAAATAAAAACAGCGCCAAAGCCTATAATCAACTGAAAAATAAATAAACAAAAAATGCTTTTCATAGCATGTTGAAGCTTGTTGTGTTCAGAGACTGGCTTGGTGTCAAATCTGGTTTGCTCCAAAGATGGAGAGCCAGTCACTGAGAAAGACCTTTCACTATCTCAGGAAGTTTCTACAGAACTGCCAAAGGCAACTTTATAGCTAGTGTGGTTACAATGGGTGAGCCAAAATTTAAAAGGAGATTTTGTTTAGCTTGGGTACCAGATTACCTTAACTCTCTAGATGAAGAAACAAAGGTCCTTATTTTCAGCCAAATGGCAAAGTGTCCCATCTTTTTGCAGACTTTCTACAATCATTCTTGGCACCCAGTTCAACCAAGTTGGGTTCTCTGGGAACAGACAGTAAGATGGAGTTTGACGTGCAGCGTCTTTACAGGGACCCAGTATCAGGAAGCAAGTGGGAGGAAGCAGGGTGGCACAGAGAGGGAGGTGGGACTACAACTATGGCCTGACAAAGCCTCACCAATCCCACTTACAGCCTCTCCAGCTCCACTTATGTCTCTCTTTGGACGTGGGTCACCCCAGTGAGGACAAGCCTTAGGGCAACTGAGGCAGAGCCAGAAAGGTTGGTCAGTTGGAAACCGACTGCTAACACATGGGGCGATTGGTCCTTCCTTAAAGGGGGATCTGGGCAGTGCATCTCTGTGTCCATCTGACAGGGCATCTTGTGCAATGGACAAGTGGGTATAACATGAATTCAGGTTCAGCTGTTCAATGGATAATCTTACCCCACTGTTCAGTGTGAACGATCCTGTGTGGGGAGGTAACATTTGTTATAGGGATGGCTTTTGGAAAAATCAAGTTTCTGGACCCTAGGTTTTAAAAGTAACTTTATAAGAGTATACACTTGATACCTTTCATTTCTTGAACTTTTCAGAGCCACAACATATTATTAGAAAACTTATTTAGTGGGTGGCGCAAATTAGGTGATCTCTGGTATTAAATATTCCTAGATTTACAACTCTGGTTCCTTCATAATCAAGATTTTAAAGTTGAAAGTATTTATAATTCCAGCAAAGAAACTTGTCTTTTGCCATAGACAATTCAATAATATAAAGAGGTAAAATTAATACATAACAAAATTCCTATCATTAGTTGAAAATAAATATTTCACCTGACTTCAGCCTTCTTTCTTCACCTTTTCTTCATCTCCCTGCTTTGATGGAAACATGTTTAATAATTTAGGCCTCTGGTTCTCTCTCTCTGTTTCCTACTAGGAGTTATTGTACCGTAACCTCCCTGAGCCTCTGCTGCCTCCTTGGGGTTAAGTTCAGCCTCTAAAAAAATAAAAAATTAAGTCCAACTCCAAAAGCATAAATAATGTTGATTTAAGAAAATTTAATGAAGAGATGGAGTAGGGATAACTTTACACATACTTTTAAGATAAAATATCTTAAATGTACTCTTTACCTTTCACCCCTAATGATTCCTCCTATTTCTTTCCTTCCTCCCTCAGAAATCCTCTTTAGCCTCTTTAGGGATACTTAACCTCTCTTATCCAGATAAAACCTTACTGATTAGCTCAGTATAACAAAACAAAACCATATCAAAGCAAATCCAGAATTACTAACCTGCTGTCTGTCAAGCATGCCCTTGGGGGCTCCTCAGCTCATCTTGGCACACTGCCAACACAAGATGTGTTTGACGCAGTCTTTATTCCTATCTGAAGCAAATCATTACTTCTGGTGCTATCTCATTTTTTACTGATGTATTATTATAATACTTTTAGTCTTAGCTGCCATAACAAATAAACTGACCCAGAAGTGACAGACATCATTTGCCACCTGCTGGTAGTAAAACTTACACATGTGGCCAGACCTCGCTGCAGGGGAGCATACAAAAAGTTCTCATAGTTCATGCGGAGTTCAAGAATGCTAAATGTTAGGAGCTCAAGAATGCAGCGAAAGGAAAGATTGATATCGGTAAACAAACTAACTATTTCTATCATAGAACACGTTTCTGCTGCTCAAATGTTCATGAGCTCTTTTTACATAGAACTCGTTTGCCCTCTCCCCAAGGGGACACTGTAGATGCAGCATACAATTACAGTATCCAAGGCGAGATGGCCATCCTTATGATGTTCCAAATTGTCTGCCACCCTCCACACACAAAATCAGTACTGGAATAGGAATAAAATAATTGCAATATAAACTCACTTGCGCAGAGGGGAAGAATGAAACAGCAGGAGGCAGCACTCAGTGGTCCACAGTGATAACCAGGTCCTGTCAGGCAGTGATTGTGAAGCTCCCTGAGCCGGAAGTACAGCAAATGGTTTCCTTAGACCCTCACTCAGCTTAATGAGAGGAATTTGGTGTCTGTTGTCATCTATGGGCCCAGACTGTGCCATCTGGGTTGTTCCTACCATTATTTTCCGTGTGTACAGTTAAAGTAGCTATTGGAGAATGTTCCCTTCTTGGAGAGTTACCATTTTTATAGCTTATTTCCCCGTGATGTGAACATGAGAAGTTAAGAGTTTGCTTCAAGGGACAAAAGCCATAGATAAGAAGGGACTGTGAGTTTCTTGGCAATATGATTTTCTCAAAACCTTAGTAGTATTTTACTTTAGAAATTTTCTACAATATACCTTTATCGTCCTTTTATTGCCAGACTGACCTGCAGTGATATCCCTTCTCTCTTTGCTGTTATTGATAATTATCTTGTTTTTACTTGATCAGCCCTCTATTAGGTTTATTAATTTTACTGATCTTTCCAAAGTACCCAGATTTAGGTTTAATTTTCTCTCTCTCCCTCTCTCTTTAGTTTGTTTTTTTGGGTAGAGATGGGCTCTCACTATGTTGCCCAGGCTGGTTTCAAACTCCTGGCTTCAAGTGATCCTCCTGCCTTGGTCTCCCAAATTGCTGGGATTACAGGCTATTGTTTTTTGTTTTCTATTTAATTTATTGCCATTTTTGTCTTGATTATGTTTTCCTTCTACTTGCTTTGCATTAAATTTTCTCTTCTTTATCTTTATTTCCATAACAAAATATTTATTTCACTTGACCTTTTTAAGCGGATTAAGGAGTCTAACTTATCCACATAAGTCAATTTTCCAAATGCTATTGATTAAATAATCTCCTCTTTTTTCTAATACCGCTGTCTATTAAACTAGGCTCCTCCTATATATGTGAATCTGCTTCTAGGATGTTTATTATACTTTTGTCTACTGGGCCACTTGCCTATTCTAAACCAGTGCACTTTTTACTGCATGCCAATTGCTATGCTTTAATAGTATGTCTTCTTAGATATTTAATTCTTCTTTCATGACAAATAATTTCTCTGGGTACTATCCCAACCTCTCACTTGTGCTTAGCATTTTATGTTAACATCTTTTCTACCAACTTTTCAGATATTTTGCAGAAGTAAGCATATTTTTTCTTCTTAATAATGCAAAGAAATTCCTCATGGATTCCATACTTCAAAATTAGCTTACTTGTTAAAATTTAGTTGTAACCCTGAAATCAGTACACATAGTGCTTTTGTGATCATTCACAGGCATACCCAGAGAAACACACCCACTACACATGTTCCTAGCTGAGGTCAAACCAGGTAACACGCCACCTTCTTGTTTTGGCTCTTACACTGTACACAAGTGTACTTTTGTGGTCTATTTAGTGCCATTTTTTTTTCTGTTTGTTGGTAATTTCACTGTCTAAGGTGTCCCTCAAACAAAGTGCCACAGTGCTATCTAGTGTTTCTAAGTACAGGAAGTCTGTGATGTACTTTATGGAGAAAATACAGAGTGGCCATAAAGTTCATTTGCAATTTAAAACAGTATGCAATTTTTTTTTTAACACAAGTGAACAGTTTATTAAGAATTAAACAAAGGTATAATGTAATACAGTACAAGTAAGACACTCAAGATAGGTATAATAGTACTACTCACACAAAAACTTAAATTTCACCTCAAAAAAAATCACAAGACAAAAGAGAAAGCAATTTCACTGTTATAAAATAAGATATTTCATGCAGGCTCGGCGCCTGTGGCTCAACGGGCTAAGGCGCCAGCCACGTACACCTGAGCTGGCGGGTTCGAATCCAGACCAGGCCCGCCAAACAACAATGACCGCTGCAACCAAAAAAGAAAAAATGGTCAGGCGTTGTGGCGGGTGCCTGTAGTCCCAGCTGCTTGGGAGGTGGAGGCAAGAGACTCACTTGAGCCCAGGAATTGGAGGTTGCTGTGAGCTGTGATGCCACGGCACTCTATCTGGGGCGACAGCTTGAGGCTCTGTCTCAAAAAAAAAAAAAAAAAGAAAAACAGATATTTCATGCAAAGTATTAACTCTGCCCCCCCAAAGCCCAACCTCCCAACAAACAAAAAACTATCTGGGAATACTGCTATGCTAACATATTAACCATAGTATAATCATTCATAGGAAAACAGTAATTAAGCAATGAATTAAATTAAATAACAAAGTTCAAACTATCATAAACTCATAGACCACAATGATTTTACAAAACAGGCAATTCAATTTTGACCAAAGTACATTACTTAAACATTAATTTTTTAATTCAACTTGTCAAAATGTTGTTTAGGATATTGCATCCTCATCTATAAGTGAAACGTGTTTGTAATTTCCCTTTTATAACAATATATTTTCTCCAATTTCAATATCAGGTGTATCCAGATCAGGTAGAATGATATTGAAATATTTGTTCTTTTTTTATTGTTTATAAGATTTCTGGAATTGCAATTTTTAATTGTACTTGAACTTTATGGACACCCCCAATGTGTGTTAGATAAACATTGATTAGACATGAGATAGATTGTTTTTGGCTGTGAGTTGTATTAGTGAATCAACAATATATACTAAACAAGATGTCTTTTTCTTTTCTTTTCTTTTTCTTTTTTGAGATACAGTCTCATTCTGTTGCCCCAGGCTAGAGTGCCCTGGCATCACAGGTCACGGCCTCCCGAGTAGCTGGGACTACAGGTGCCTGCCACAATGCCCAGCTAACTTTTCTATTTTTAGTAGAGATGGGGTCTCGCTTTGCTCAAGCTGGTCTCAAACTCCTGAGCTCAGGCAATCCACCCGCCTAAGCCTCTCAGAGTGCTAGGATTACAGGTGCGAGCCACCACACTTGGCCTAACAAGATGTCCTTAAGCAGAATCTCACATGAAACAAAGTTATGAGTTGATTGATGAAAATGCTGTGATTTGAGGCTTGTACGAACCTAACCCTCCATATTACGAAGGAGCAAAAGTTCGGTTTTCTCTAATTCATTGTTGGTGGCAACATTATAAAACATTAACTATTATGAATAAGAATTGACTGTACTAACAGTTCTCTTGAATAGGAGCTAGAGTCATTGTAACATGTTGTAGGGAGAAAAGGAGAGGATTCAGAAAACTGGGGCCTGTTCACCAACCCTGATGCTCTTCTCACAAGTTTACGCAGTTCTGATAATATCCTTAGTTATGTGGCTGTCTTGACATTTGTATACATATTATCCCATAGACAGGGTTTTTTTAAATTCAAAAATGTAATACAAATGCTCACAGAAGAAATTCAGATAAAAAAGAACGGTGTCCTTCCTATATTCTAATACTATATCCAACTACCTAGATATTAACAGTTTCTTTTGATTTCTTCCAGAATCTATCTACTTTATCTATTTATTTATTTATTTCTATTTCCTTCAAAACTTAAACAAAAATTATAATAACTTCCTTTTATGCTTGCTTATTTTACTTTTTTTTTTTCCTATGCACACTGCACATATCTTATTTTGAAGTAAAAAAATAAAACGGGAACAAATACAATATTTAAAATGAAGAACAAATGAAGTTAAATCAACAAACTTACCAGTATTTCAATGACAACTATGGGCCCACTTTTGGCTAGTGAGATGGTCAATGTCCAGTTCCGTATTTGTCACTGCTAGTCGTAACAAGGGATGCAAGTGTGCATCAATTAGTCTAGATTTGTTTGGAGATTTCAGATGTTTCATTCTGGAAAAAGTCTGTTCACAGACATACGTGCTGCCAAAGATGGTTGCCATTTTGAGTGCATGGTTCCTGAGATTAGGATGTGTCTCAGAGGGGAGAGATGCATAGAAATTAGGAAGGCTGCTTGACTTGAACGCGTCTTTCAGAGAGTCACAATTCTGCAGTTCAGCCAGTTCCATTTGGTAAATCATATCCACATTTTATTTTTTTTTTAATTTCAAGATACTTTATTCTTCAAACAGGTCACGACACTAAGCTTTTGGCCCATT
>CAUYRH010046101.1:0-17206 GCA_963574655.1 Perodicticus potto
TTGTGACGGGCGCCTGCAGTTCCAGCTACTTGGGAGGCAGAGGCAAGAGACTCGCTTGAGCCCAGGAGTTGGAGGTTGCTGTGAGCTGTGATGCCACGGCACTCTATCCAGGGTGACAGCTTGAGGCTCTGTCTCAAAAAAAAAGAATAGTTTGACAATGCAATGTCATTTCTATGGTTTAGTGAATTAGTTAATTTTAAATTGCTTAAATATCAAGAAGCAAACATAAAAGTGCTTAAGAAATGAGTCCTAGCACTTGATAATGAAATTTAAATGCCCTATGTTTCATGTATCTCCCACACTGAGCATGTGGAGAAACTTATAGCTTTTCCAGGTAATATATATACAAATTTAAATAAAATGAGACGTTCAAGAAGAAAAGAGGCTGTGTGTTCATGTATGTGTAGTAAATAACCCTCTTCAGTACAGCATAAAATGTGGGATACAGAATGTGTTAGGGACACACATAGAAGAGGCACAAAATCACCTTTGGGAGATTATGAATGTTCCCCACAGGAGACCATACTCCGAGTTTCAAGGGACCAGAGTGATGAAGGAGTTAGAGGCAGCCAGCCACACAAAGCAGAGGGAGCCTCGTGATCTCGATGGCTATTCGCCTCCTGGAATAAAAAAATCCAACTATCTAAAGTCTTTCTAAGGGCTGAAAGTGACTCTCATTTTGATGTTTTTTACAGGCTCCTCCCCAAGCTTTATGACTTTATGAAAGGTAACTTTATTACCTTTCTTCATTTTAATTCTTTATATCAAACATCACTTTCTGTTGATCATTGACTTACCTATTATCTGAACATGCTTACTGGAATGTAACGCCAGAAGAGTGAGGACTTACTATCTCCTGTTCATCCTATATCCCTAAATTTGGAAACATTCCCTGTCATACAGAACTGCTCAATGGATGTCTGTCAAATGTAAGAATGGCTTCCTTCTGTGCTAACTGGAACAAAAGTTAGGCACATCTGGTACACTTCTGCCCTGACACCTTGCATAGCTTATTAATAGACTGGATTCTTTGATTTTAGTGTGAATATTAAGTCATAAAACAATGTTAAAACATCTATTCTGACACATTAAGGCTTTATCATAGTGCCAGTGTTGGCAAAATATAATTGTCACTGTGTTGAATAGTTTTATTATAGAGATCTACAAATCCTGGGCAAGGATCATAAGTCTCGGTTGATGAGTTCTATACCATATGTTTAAAATGCTCACCTACAAAGATATAACTATACAAACTATATAACACATAAAACAAAAAGAAATCAGTTTGAATATTTGTTGAGTGACAAAGCTTTTGAGTAAAGAGAGTAATTAGTAATCATTCTGATTTAAGGGCTATATTTAAAATCAATATACATCTTTTTAGAAGACTCATTATAATTCAAATGTCTTTCCATTGGTAAAGCTGCTTCATGGAACAAGAATGAGTTTGAACCCCAGTGATATAATGATCAATTTTGAATTGTCCAAAGGTGTTCCCATCTTCCTATGTGCTATTCCAATGCTAACAATATTGATAAAACTCATTAAAAATGATTAAAATACATCAGGACGACTCACAACAGACCAGGTTATATGTGTATGCAGCACTCCTGCAGTTCTCATTACAACCTACTAGGGTAAAACAACAGTTATTGCCATTTTGCTACAAGAAGACTGAGGCTTATAGAAGTTTGTTCTGAAAAGTCTTAGTTATTAGTGTCAGGTCTTATAACAGTCTCATCACGAAAGCCAAGTTTCTAGTCACTACACTATATGGATCTAACATACTAACATTTTCTTTCCAAATGAGCAATCTATTGGTGCTGTTCGTCCATAGTTGCTTTATAATTCATATGAATTTCTGTTATTGAAAGCATCTTGTTTATCTACTTTATCATAGACTTAAATGTAGAAAGAATCAATACTAAATTCATTTTCTATTGAACTAGAATCTTATTTTCATACGTGAGGTTCCCCTGGGGACCACTGACCACAGGGAAAATAAAAATGATCAGGTATCATGGGGCCCATTGTTGTCTCGTGGCAATTAAAGACCAGAAGCCCTACTCACAACTCTTGTCCTGATGATTTTTTTAAACCAGCAGTCGGTATTATACTCCATATTTAATGAGTGAGTTAATTTGAGGTAGTGTAATTTTTTTTTTTATTAGCTGTTAATGCATCCTCTCAGATAAGGTAAGAACATTTTTTAATCCACTTAATACATTTTCTCATTTGCCCTCTTCCCAGGTTCCAGTGATACTTCATACATATAATGACTTCATGTGAGAGTGAGATCAATAATCCCCAACTGGTCTGGCTTTAAGCTCAAACCTATTTGTTAAAGTAGCCATTTATGGATAATAAAAAAAATACAAAGGCACAAGCTCTGCACAGACCTAGATTCAATTGGTGGCCCTGCCTCTTAAGTATGTCCTAGAGCATGTTGCTTATTCTTCATGATCCTCAGCTACCTCTTCTGCTTAAAAAAAAAGGAAAAGAAAAAAGAAAAGAAATATTAACACCTAATTTTTAAGGTATTTGCTTTTCCTTATGAGTGATTATGCAAGTCCAATGCTGGGCATAAAATAGGCACAAAATAAGTATTAACACACTTTGATGAGTAACCTAAAACTTCAGCAGGAATGATTATGAAAACATTTCTTCAATCATCTCTGACCCTGATGTCAGCCCACCTGACCTGGTTGGAGAAAGGGTAGGAATAAAGAAAGGGTAGGAATGGAGAAAGCTGAGGCCCCATGACTTTAGTTTCATTTTCCTGTGACACTGATCCCTTCCCTGTTTAGCACAAGTGCTCCAGCTATGAGATTTAGTTTCTCTGCTTATCTCCTGTTGTCTAAGCACAAATTACACAGGAGGAAAAATCAGAGAGCCAGTCACGGGAAAGTTCTTTGTTTGGGTTTTGAATGTTTGAATTGTGTATTTATTCATTCATTCACTCTTGACATTAAGGAGCTAAGAAACTCACATATATCCAATATTGATGAAGTATAAAAGGCCAAATATAAAATCTATGTATTTACTGCAAGCAATGGCTTGACTACTTAGGAAACTACCAAATTTGATAATAAAATACCTGGAATCTCTACTGTCCTCTCATTGGTAGTTTATTCAAAAACCACCCAGTAAGTATTTGCATATTATTTTCTTAGAGGATGAGTCTTTGATTATATGTATATTTTATTTTCTTTTGGTGGTATTAGAAGATGAACTAGTCAGTCCAATTAAGTTTCCATATTTAAAAAAAAAAAGAAAAATTTCAAACAAATCGTAATGACAGTTTGAGGAAAAAGTGAAGGAAAAACATCTCCCTATGGGCATAGTCCTAGTGGAAACAAACTATGGGGAAAAAATTATAAAACAACTTTCCTTGAATGTTCATTTCTTTTAATGATTATTCTCATTTCAAACAAAAATTGGCCAACACTACTATTTCCTCTAAGCATGGAACATTATCTGGTTTTGCATTTAGCAGAGCCTATAAATCATAAAGAGGTTGATGACAGGGTCTTATTTACATATATAAACATAGGAATGTCTATGGATTCCTACCAAATCTCTACCTCTGCTCCCAGATCCAAAATCCTGCCTGGAAATTTAATCAAAAACCAAAGCGCAAGTGACAGACAGAGAAACAAAATGACTGTGTTGTGGTCAGGGGGATGGGGTTTGCTCACAATCAATACCGGGCATTAAGTAGTGACAATCCTTCTCTTCAAAGCCAGATTAATTTTGTTAGCTGCTTACTCTCCAGTGGATGCCTTTTTTTTATGGGCCAGATAACTCATTTAAAAATTTATGATTTATTCATTTTTGCATTTTTAGTCCCGAGAAATCATGTAGGACACAAACGTGTGTCCATGAAATACATGCATGCGACCATATCAAATCCCCCTTCAATTAACCTGAACTGTGGAAAATGTGCAAGGAATAGATGCTAATTATTGTGCAGTCATTGACTTCTGTTTTTGAAAGTCTTGCCTGCTGCTGAAAGCCTTCACTGACTTCCCCCGAAAGCTTCTCCTAGCTGCTCTGTACTCTTACAGAAACTTCACTTAGAATTATAGTGTTATTAAAAGGACGTGAATGCAAAACTTTACTCAACCTAAGATGATGCCTGTGTGTCACCTGGTTATGCTATTTTGGTCAGATGGGTGAATAAATGTTAGCTTTCAGAGTTTTAAATAATTTGAAGACATAGCATATCAATTCATTCAAAATTAAAATGCAAGCATTTGAAATCAACTCAATATACAGTCAACCCTTCAACAGAGTGGGGAGTGAAGCGTCCCCACCTAATTGAAAATTCCTGTTACTTTTGACTAAAAGCCTTACTAACAGCCTTCTGTTGATCAGAAGCCTTACAGATAGGTAACACAAGTTGTCAATTAACTCATATTTTGTATATTACGTGCATTCTCACAATAACATAAGCTAGAGAAAAGAAAATGCCATTATGAAAATGACAAGAAAGAGAAAATATATTAACTCTTTGTAAAGTGGGAGTGGATAATCATGAAGGTCTTCCCCCCTCTCATCATCCTCGTGTTGAGCTTTTTCTTCTCAAAAATCTGTCTGCTTTCGTGAGCAGGGAGGCTCGTCAGACCCTTGTGGATCTTTTTAGGTCAATACTTACTAGGGTGTTGTCTACTTCACTGTTCTCCAACATAGGAGGAGAAGTTTAAAGAATAATATTAGAAAAATAAAACAATAAGAATGGAAGCAAAAAAAAAAAAAAAAAAGGAACAGGAAGGAGGGAAGACAGAGATAATGTAACCCTTCTTTCTTTTTAAAACAGGTACCCTGCAGCTGTTTAATAAAACCATCTACTTGCAATGATAAATTAGTTGCAAATTATATCAACCCCAAATTGCTTTCCAAAGTTTCTAGCTGCTGATGGTAGCAATGTTTTATGGAGATTTAAACAAGGTAATTTGGCAAAGAGGCATCAACTCACACTTGTACAGCCCTGAAATGACTGTTTAGGTGGCAGAAAGTGCCTGAGAAATGAGGCAGTTGTCCTGAATTCGTAATTCGTCACTTTGTGTACTGGTGCTGCCTGAGTTAGCTGTGGCACAAATGTTTGATGGTCAAAGATATTTAACCTTCATTACTGCTTGGGGGAGTATTTGCCTGTATTATTTTATGCTAAAAGAAAAAAATTGCTTTTCTGAAGATGGCTTCTGACCACAGTCTTCGGTGAGCTTTTGCTATTGTTTTATTTAATGCCAGGTAAAAATGCTTAAAGGGAGAGTCTCTTTTTCTCTCTGTCTCTCACACACATACACACAGCTCCTACAGAGTGACAGCTTAATAAAAATTAAAATGCTTGGCTTCAACTGAATCAAAGTTGAACTGCAATCTCATGACATTTTTGTTTTAAAGTGAGATGTAGTCACTGTGCCAGTAAAATTTAATAATTATTATACTTAGAAATCAAATAGCACAACGCTTGTCTGGCTGCTGACCCGGCTCTTTCTCTCTGGTGTAGTTCCTCTCTGTAACAACGTCTTCTTGCAGGTGAAAGGATTGAGCTTCAACAGCGTGGTTCAGACCATGGCAAGGCCATATACCATCTCATTAAAAGTCTTTATCAACAAAACATTTGCAACATCTTGGATTTCCCAGAAGCCCTTCAAGAGTGTGTGACTACTTTCATCAGAAACTGCCTGGCTGGTGCACCGAAGAGGTGGCTTTTCATGCTTGGCCACCTGGTGTGGAGACAGATAATCCCCTGAGGAAAGCACCTGCCCGATACAGTAGAGACTCGCAGGCAGCAGTTTTATAAACTAAAGCAACAATGATCGGTGAAGAGAGTTGTTCTGACTGATAACAGTTCTGCAGAAATTCAACAGAAACCCCAGACATGTTCGGAAATCACAGATGTGGATCCTAAATTGCTCAGTTTCACTGACCCCTTGCATCTCATTTATTCATTAATTAATGAACAGTGCATATTTCAGAGTACTTACTCGTGCCATTTACTTTGTGAGACACTCCAGTATAATAATATAGTGGGTACCAAAAAGATATGATCTATGCTCATAAACTTATATTCTGAGGAAGTAAACATACAAATTATGATTCGTGCTATTAAGGAATAATAGAATAACAGATGCTCTATGGCATAGGGGAGAGTGGGGCTATACTGGATAGACTGATCCAAGATGGACTTTATGAGGATCTGAAAGGACTAAATTTACGTAGAAACCTGAAGAATGAGAAAGCCCCAGATAGGAATGTATGCAATAAAGCAGAGGAGGGAATCAGCACTGAGCCAGGCTGCAGGAAGAGCATGTACACAGATCTGAGAATCTTACAGAAGTCATGGAGACAGAAGCATGGCATCTACTTGTAGAGACAGCCAGGAACCATACAAGTTGTCCTAAGGGGCCTGCATTTTTTTTTTCCTCAAGAGCTTGAAGAAGCAATTGAGGCTTTAATTTACAATTCATTGATGACTAATAATTTTGAACACTTTTTCATGTACTTATTGGTTATTCATATGAATTCTTATGTATACTTGAGGTATTTATTTATTTTTTTTTTTGAGACAGTCTCACTTTGTCGCTCTCAGTAGAATACCGTGGTGTCACAGCTCACAGCAACCTCAAACTCTAGGGCTTAAGTGATCCTTTTGCCTCAGCCTCCCAAGTAGCTGGGACTACAGGCGCCTGCCACAACGCCTGGCTATTTTTTTAGCGATTAGGATCTCACTCTTGCTCAGGCTGATCTCGATCTCCTGAGCTCAAGGAATACACCTGTCTCAGTTTCCCAAAGTGCTAGGATTACAGCCATGAACTAAACCACTGTACCCGGCCTTATATTTGAGATTTTTGCCTGCATATATTTTTGTCATTTTATTGTTGATTTGTAAGAGTTCTTCCTATATTCTACATGAATATATTGTTGAACTTATGTATTTTTGAATATTTTTCTCATTTTGTGGCTTACAAATTGATCTTCTTACTGATGTCTTTGGATGAGCAGACATTTTTAATTTAATGATGCCCAGTTTATTAATTTTCTGTTTTATGGTTAATGAATTTTGTCTTGTCACAGAAACCATTTGCCACTCTGACATCACACAGACCTTCTCCATGGTTTTATTCTAAGAAGATTTTTATTTATAGCTTTTATATTTAGATCTATGGTTCATCTCAAATTAATTTTGTGTAATGGATAAGGTAAAGCTTAATAATTTTCCCCCGACAATTCTGTAATTCAGTTCTGATGGCAAATTTTGTTTAAAAACTTCCCAGTCCCCTGGATAGAAGCCCAGTAATGGGATTGTGGGATCAAACGGGAGGTCTAGGTTGAGTTCTTTGAGCTTTCTCCATACTTCCTTCCAAAAAGGTTGTATTAGTTTGCAGTCCTATCAGCAGTGTAAAAGTGTTCCTTTTTCCCACATCTGTGCTAGCATCTGCAATTTTGAGATTTTGTGATATAGGCCATTCTCACTGGAGTTAGATGGTATCTCAAGGTGGTTTTAATTTGCATTTCTCTAATACTTAGGGGTGATGAGCATTTTGTCAAGTGTTTACTGGACATTCATCTGTCGTCTTCAGGGAAGATTCTATGCGTCTCTCTTCCCCATTGATGTATGGGATTGTTGGGTTTTTTTCTTGTAGATTAATTGAAGTTCTGTATAGATCCTGGTTGTTAAACTTTTGTCAGATTCAAAATGTGTAAATATCCTTTCCCATTGGGTAGGTTGTCTATTTGCTTTGGTTGTTGTCTCCTTAACTGTACAGAAGCTTTTTATTATAAAGACACTTGTACTAGGTTGTTTATTGCAGCCCAATTTACATTTGCTAAAATGTGGAAACAGCCGAAATGTCCTTCAACCCAGGAATGGATTGGTAAGCTATGATATATGTATACCATGGAATATTATTCAGCCATAAAAAACAATGGAGACTTTGCAGCGTTTATACTAACTTGGATGGAGGTGGAAAACATTATTCTTAGTGAAACATCACAGGAATGGAGAAGCATAAATACTATGTATTCAATTTTGATTTGAGGACAATTAATGACAATGACACAGTGGGGCATGGGGGAAGAAGAGAGCAGACAGAGAGAGAAGGAGGGAGGGGGTGAGGGAAAGAAAAAAAAAAAAAAGAAAAGACAATAGTGACAAATTCTCGGATAAATTGGATTCAATTTTGACCAAAGTACATTACTTAAACATTAATTTTTAATTCAACTTCTCCATATGTTGTTTAGGATATTACATCCTCATTTATAAGTGAAATATGTTTGTAATTTCCCTTTAGAACAATATATTTTCTCCAATCTCAATATCAGGTGTATCCAGATCAAGTAGAATGATTCTGAAATATTTCTTTTTCTATTGTCTATAAGATTTGGCATGAGATTCAAAGCATTCTATAATAGACATACTCTTATTTGACAATGTGAACATTACTTTCTTAGAATTATTATTAATATTGCTTAATATTTTGATGCAGTAATCGCCTGTTTTCTTTTCTGAATGCATTTATCTTCGTTCATTCTTTATGTGGTTTTTGTTTCTAGTCCTTATCTTAAAAATTGTTATTGTTAATAAATTTTAAGCCTTTTAAATTCTGTGAAGGCAAAAAGTGGAAACCTAATTAACACATGTATATGTAAACATAAAAGCAAATAAAAAAAAACTTCCCAGGCCCAATTAATAGACTTGGCACATTGGTCAAAAGTCAACCAATTTGGGTAAGAACAATTTCTATTTATCAATTTAAAAATGATTAAGTAAAAATAAAATAGCACTTTTTTTAGAATAGCATTTTTTTAGAGTAACATTTTCAAAAATAAAAATCAACCATATATAGTGTTCTTTTTCTGCTACGTTAATTTACTTGCCTGTCTTTATGTGAATAACAGATAGGTCAAATTAGTTGATAGTTGTGTTACATTTCTTTTGTTACATTGATATTTTTAATGTATAAATTCTGCCTATTATTGGGAAATGTGAAATCTTAAAGATGATGGCGAGTTTGTATATTTCTCCCTTTCTTTCGCTTCGGGTATTTTTAAACTCCATGATGACATGCACAATCATTTAGCATTGTTACATCTTGAGAAAAAGAGCCTTGCCATTGTGAATTTTCCTTCTATACTTTTGGTAATATTTTGTTCTTAAGTTATACATTAATAGAGCCATACAGCCTCTCTCTTGGTTAATCTTTGCTTGGTCTCTTTTCAGATTGTTCTACATTCAAACTGTCTATGTCTTGATACATAATGTATGCTTCTTGTCAATTGTACAGCTTGATCTTGCTTTCATAGCCAATCTGACCTCTGTGTTTTACTTTATTCGAGGTTACCTTCTTTTTTATTGACAAATAAAGTATCTAAGATGTGCAGGCGTCCTCAAACTTTTTAAACAGGGGGCCAATTCTTTGTCCCTCAGACCGTTGGAGGGCTGGACTATAGTTTAAAAAAAATACTATGAACAAATTCCAATGCACACTGCACATATCTTATTTTGAAGAAAAAACAAAATGGGAACAAATACAATTCACATCAATGCATGTGGCCCATGGGCCGTAGTTTGAGGACCCCTGACACTGCATGGTGTTTTGATAGATGCATACATTGTGGATGGTTGAATAAAGCTAATTAACATATACATTACCTTATTTACCTATATTTTTGGAGGTTAGAAATCTTAAAATCTACTCTATTAGCAATTTCTGAGTATACAAAATATTGTTATAAACTTATTGTTATAAACTGCACATCATGGTGATGATCAATTTTCTTTAATTAGAGATTAGGTCATTTATAATTAGTATAATTTTGATGTGGTTGTGTTTAAGTCCAAAATCTTGTAATTTATTTCTGTGTTTTCTTTCTTGCCTCCTTTTGTGTAAATTGTGGGGTACTTTTTAAATCTGCTTTATTTTTTCTGATGTTTCAGCTATATATTTTCTATTAGTTACTCTAGAGATTATAGTATGTATCTTTAATTTGTATCAGTCTATGTTCATACAACGTAAGTTATTTAATTAAAATTTTAAGAATCTTAAAACAGTATAATTTCATTTATCTAATGCCTACTTTTTATGCTGTCACATATGGTATTTCTATGTATACTATCATTTCTATAATATACTTCATGATTTTTACTAAAAACAGAAAATAGTTCTAGGAAAGACTTTAAACTGTATATTAAAAGTGAAGATAAAATTGATATTCGTGCATAATATTCCCTCATGAGTGCTCTTTATTCCTTTTTGCAGATCCAAAATTCCAATTACTATCACCCCTTAATTAATATTTCCAGAATTTTGTGTATGTAGGACTGTTAGACAGGAATCATCTCAGCTTAGCATTTCCAAAAATGTCATTATTTTACCTTTTTAAAATGAATGTCTTTGTGTTTTTGGTCTTTGTCCTTTTAGGATCTCCTTCCATTAATTTCTGACATCCAGTTTACTGATAAGTCCGCCGTAATTCTTACCACTGTCCTCCTCAGTGAACTAATTCTTCTTTTACTGGATTCAAAGCTATACATTGCTCTTTATATTTGGTTTCAAGCATCCATTATATCGCATCTGCATATAGGGATTGGTTGATTGCTTTTGTATGTATTTTACCTGCTAACTCTTGAGCTGATGGCTGCTTTTGTTTTATCAATTATGGAAAAATGTTGCTATCTCTTTAAGCACATCTTTTAGACTGTTTTTCTGTAGTATTGCATTTATATGTATGTTAAACACATTCTTGTTGCCTCCTTGGCCTCTATTTCTCTGGTGCTTTTTTTTAATCACTTCTTATCTTTGTGATTCTGATTAATCTTCACTCTTACTGGATTCTTTTTTTGCTATGTTCAGTCTTCCGTAAAGATTATCAAACGAATTTTTCATTTTTTCTATTAAAGATTTATTTTTACCCTTTCCATTGGTACATTTTTAGACTTTATTATTCTTCTAAAATTCTCAATCTGTTCACACATTTCGTCCACCTTTTCCACTACCCTTATTAACATATTTATGATAGTTATTTTAAAGTCTCTGTCTGCAATTACCATTATCTGAATTATTTCTGCATCTATTTTGTTGACCCTTTCCTTTCTTTTATGTTTCACATTTTCTTGCTTCATGTTTTTAAATTTTAATTCTATTGTGTGTAAGAGAACAATAGAAGTGAAATAAGTAATATTATACTTAGTAAAAAATGGCATGCTCCTTTTTTTTGTTTGTTTGTTTGTTTGTTGCCAGATTGCTAATCTGTGATTGATCTTGATCTGGTTTTTATTGCAACTTCACTAACATTCAGTTTAACACCAGATTCAAATGTTTTTCAGGCAAGAATCAGGACTTCCTCTTCATCAGGTCTTGAGCTATAAAGACTATTGACTCCCCAGAAATCTTCACCTATCACACAGCTCATCATCAGGGAGTTATCTGTGCTTTCCAGCCCTGCCTCCAGATTTATGCACCCAGATACATCTAGCTCGCACTGTGGCCTTATGCTTTAACAATGACTGCCTTAAACATGATCAATTCTAATATGAAGGCGGTAGATGACCTAATACATGGTGGGGGGCAGGAGAATGAGGGAGCAGGGAGAGGGGAAGAGGGAGGGGGTTGCGGGGGTCACAGTATATGGCACACCCCTTGGGGGCAGAACACAATTATAAAAGGGACTTTACCTAATAAATGCAATCAGTGTAACCTAATTCTTTGTACCCTCAATGAATCCCAAACAATAGAAAAAATATATATATTAGGGAGTAGAATGCCTTTCAGAGTCACTTTCAAATTGCCTCCAGAGAAGGAGGAAAGAATTCAACAGAGAACATTCAGTGATTCTAGGCAATGGATCAGAGAGTTTCCAATGCCTCTATTCTCCCTTTATGAACAAACAAAAATGAAGCAGATGCTTCACATATTCTAAAGTAATGCCCCTGAGATTCTTTTAGGATCTAAAACAGCATGTCCTTTTAGATCGGTAACCATACTGTATGTGCTAATGTAACTAGAAGCCATGAGTAAAAAGTCAACAGTTGACAGATCTTATCAATTCATACTACATAAAAATCAGAAAAGTACAAACTTTTTATCTAGCAATAGCACACAAGTAAATACAAATATCCCATGCTCTCCCCAACATAAAGGTCATTCTCATTTTTAAAATAATTAAGAACAAAGTATCAAATGTCTCCTGAGGAGCTGAGGCTGGGAAAAACCCATATGCAGTTTATTCCATTATAAGCATTCTTCATTTGATATTGAGATGAAGGTCAGTAGGTTAATTGAAACATAGGATATGCTAATGTGAACATCAATGAAGTCTGATGATTTTATTACTTTATTAACTCTTGATCTTTTGTATTTTGGAAAAATATAATTCACTATACTTTCCGTGTCAGTTCTTAAGAGATATGAAACTCACCTTGAATTTTCTAAAAACCATATGAAA
Source organism: Perodicticus potto (assembly GCA_963574655.1). Lineage (NCBI taxonomy): Eukaryota > Metazoa > Chordata > Mammalia > Primates > Lorisidae > Perodicticus > Perodicticus potto. The sequence goes on from CAUYRH010046101.1 coordinate 12,454, forward strand.
AGAAAAATGTGCCATTCTTATTTCTCTTTGATACTACACTTGATCTTAGCCAAAGGGCCAAGAAGCAACGTATTAATTCTCTGTGAAGAGTAGTGATTACAATTTAAGGTGCATAACAATCATGAGAAGGTGATGCTAAAATGCAGATTCCTACATGTCCATCCCAAGAAATTTTGATTCAGAAGGTTACAGGTGAGGCTCAGTATCAGAACATGAAGAATAAGATATGGTCCATTTAAAATGCTGCCCCATACTAGTGTCCTAATTTTAGCCTGACTCATTACAACCTGACAAAGACATGCCCTGCCTTATTTCCATAGTGTCACTATCCTTCCCTCAACATCAGCTACACTGTCCCTTCCTCTGTTTCTATAAAACTACCTGTTTGTTTCTGCTTTAGGTAAATTACATATGTTATTTTCTCTGTCAGGAATCCCTATTTTTGTCTGATCAGCTGCTTCTTATTCTTCTTATCCTTGGAGCTTAGCTTAAATTCTTCCCTAATGCACACATTAGGTAGATCTTATTCTCTACACCACCCTCCCACCCCAATTAGATGTAGCTTTTAAAATTTGTACTTTGTCAATCCCATTTAGACAGTTGCAATTAGGCTCTCATTTCTGTCAACATTGATGAAATCACTGTCCTCCCCATGAACTTAGTGTTGACACTGGCCTTAGTTACCTTCAACACCAGGCATGGTGACTAGCTCAGTGCCTGGCACAAAGCAGGTACTCAATGACACTCATGGACTGTCTGACTTCTCAGGTATGCAAAAGATGCAACACCAGTCATTAAATCTATGCCCTTCTATATTGCTGCATTGCTGTTATATCTAGGTATCGTTCCTCCTCTTCTTCTGCTGACCAATCCTCTTCCTTTTTCCTTCATCCACAGGTTTACCTGGGTTGCCATCCTGTTAATTAACTGTATAGATTTTTCATACAGCTGATTGGTCCAAGCAAGGGTAGAGTTCTTACACAAAGTTTTAAAAATAATGACAAGAAAAAGAAGCAGTCTCTCTTTGGGTAATTGATCTATTAGATAAAATGCTCAGGAACCCTCAGCAGTCATTTTTCAGACTATTAATGACTTGAGAAGTATATAAATCTCCAGAGAAACAGGGATGAAGTAGACACACAGAGAGCCATCCTGTTTTCTTTCTAAGTTATAGCTATCCCTGAGGCTCAACCACTTTTCTACATGTGGGTGTCCTAAGAAAATTCTCCAAATGGGAATGTTGACAAGATCTCACTGGGCAAAAATTAAGGTATCTGCAACTTTGCATCCCTTTCTGTGGACTCTGGGAAAAACTCCAATTTCTGCCTCTTCTGGTTTCTAGAAGCTGTGAAATTTCCTTGACTCGTGGCCATCCCTCCATCTGCAAAGCCAGCAATGTCACACCTTCTCTCTAACCTCAACTGAGAAATATTTCTGCTTTTAAACAGTCATGTGCCCACATGGATAATCCAAGATAATCTCCTCATTTCAAGGTCCTTAACCATAATCACATCTGCAAATTGCCTGTTGCCAGGGCACATATTCACAGGTTCTGGGGATAAAGCCATGGACATCTTTGGGGGATCATTATTCTGCCTAACGAATTCAGCGTCCTTGAAGCAATTTCACCTGTGTATATAAAGTCAGGCTGAATTTCCGTAGCAAAGAGAGTCCCCTCTGTAACCTGTTCTGTGATTTCTCTCTAGATTAATAGCATTTGAATTCCTAGGTTAGAGATCCAGAGCTTTCTTCAACATCCTCTGTTCATAAAACACACACCCCTTAATTCACTAAGTCCTGCACAATTTACCCCTAAGATGGCTTGACTTAAACTTTTTTTCTTTCATTTGCATTTATAGTACCAGTGTCCTAGTTCTGAGGTTAAATCCCTTTTTACTAAAATAGGGTCCAACCTGAATTCCCTGCCTAGTATTTCTTTCTCTCCTCAGCCACTTCTTCACTGATAGTAGTATCATCCTTTGCTATTGATAATATAATCATGTAATGTTACAAATTTCCTAATAAAGATCTTTTGATGGTTCTAAAAACCTTTAAATTAAGCCCAGGCTTTCACAAGATGATTTAATTTAACCCATGGTATATTCACTTTTGTTTGGCCATCTTCTCACTCCCTCTCCTACATACTGAGTTATTTTAAGGAGTTTATGAATATTTGCTTGTGACATAAGTTGTTTATTTCTTCCATCATTTTTTTTCTATGCTGTAACAGGTAGTAAAAAGGGTGGAAAGAAATGAAAAATTCTCTAAGAAAGTAGATGAAAAAGTTAAGAGATAGAAGGAATTTGAAAAATAGGAGAGAAATATTCTACCACAGAGAAATAGGCAGGACATTCTAGATTGGAGAAAGGCCCTATCATGAGACACATATAAACTATTATTATTAAAAGGTATTCATTTCTTAAGTTAAATAAGTTAAGTATTTTTTGAATATTTGCTATTGTTTTATGTTCCATGAAAATAGCAGTGACAAAACGAAGTTCTTGCCCTCATAGAGGAAAAGATGGCATGGTTTCTAGTTGAGAAAATTACACAATTTTATTAGGAAGTTAGATAATTAACAAGTGAATACATTAAAAATATACACTATTTTGGATAGAGATATTATAATGAAGAAAACAAAGCAGAGTAAGAAATGAGCAGTTTAGGTGAGGGCTGGAAGATTTTTAGTTTCGTTTATGAGTACAAACTCTGAAGAAATGACATTTAACAACAGGTGTGAATGATGAAAACATCCTGCTATGTGAAAACCTAAGGGAAGAGAACTTGAAGGGCATGATTCAGAAATAAGATTATAATATTTGAGAAAAGCCAACAAGGTCAGTGTGGCAGGAATAGAGGAAGCAAAGAGAAAGGTGTGAAAAGTAACTTAAGGAAGTGAACACCTCAAAACAGCCCTTGTTCACCAGGAAATGAAGTTTGGATTGAATTCTATGCACAACAGGCAGCATTGGAGAATTTTAATGAGAATATTTGCAATCTGATTTGTGTTTTAAGCAGCTCACTCTGGCTGCTATGGGGGGGGAATAGATTGTAGGAGAAAGAAAGAAAAGGAGAGACTGACAGAGGCTGCAGTGAGAGTCTAGGTAAAGGAGCTGAAGCTGGGGCAAGAAATGTGACAAGGGGGTGGGTGATAAACAGTTGGGTTTGAGTGAGGAGTGAAGCCAAGAGGGCATGACAAACACAGTGCAAAAGTGTAAGAGAAGAGATCTGAGTATGGAGCCCAGGGCGCGCTCAGTCCTTAAAACCTGAGACAGGAGGAAAAATCATCCAAAAGGTAGCCTAAGAGATGGTAGAGTGTGATGTCGAAGACAGAGCTTTTAAGAAGAAATGAAAACAAAGAACTTAGTGTAGACCTAACATTTGATCCAGCAATCCCATTGCTGGGTATATACCCAAAGGAAAAAGTCATTTTATAAAAAGGATACCTGCACTGCAATATTTATAACAGCACAAATAACAATTGCAAGTATGTGAAAACAGTCCAAATGCCCACCAATACATAAATGGATTAATAAAATGTGGTGCCTGCTTACCACAAGTACTGCTCAGCCATAAAGGAAAATGCCAATCTAGTCTGTTTTATGACAATCTAGGTGGAACTGGAAGCTATTTTTATAAATGAAACATCACAAGAATGGAGAAACAAAAACATTATCTCAATAACAAATTGGAACCAATTGATCAGCATTTAAGTTTACATATGGAAGTAAATCTCAGTGAAATTCAAGGTGGGGGAGGGAAGAGAAGAGTCTAGGTAAAATCACACCTATTGGGTACAGTGCACACTATCTGGGTAATGGGCATACTCAGAACTTTGACTCAATCTGTACAAAAACAAAGTACACAAACAAAACGTAATATTCCCTGATATTCTGGAATTTAAAAAAAGGAAGAAAAAAAAAGAGAAGAATCAGCCATGTCAAATAAAGCTTACAGCACACAAAAGGGAGAAATTAGAGATGACTGCTAACCCCAGTAAGAGCTATTTCATAATCAGGAGAAAACCCTTTCAGAACAGGTTAAGATGAGAAGAGGAGGTGAAGATCCAGAGTCAACAGACAGAGGCTACTCTTCCAAGGACTTTTGCTGTGAAAGAGAATGGAAAGAATTGAGTTAAATATTTTTTTAAAAAATGATATTAAGATGTTTGCATGCCTGTAAGATTTTAGGTAATAATAATAAGCCTTTTTCTAATAGGTTCGATTATATGAAAAGTGTCGGTTATATCCTGGATAAAAATTCTCTTCAAAAGATTAGTATCATAGCAGTCAGCAAACTTTGTAATTGAAGTTTGGCCCACTATTGGCAAATATACGAAGTAAATATACACCTTGCAAGTACTCCCCTTGGCTATCTGGTGACCATAGTGGTATTCACCAATGAGGTACGTGGGTCACTATGACAGTTGTTTTTTTTTTGCAGTTTCTTTTTTGGCCAGGGCTGGGTTTGAACCCACCACCACGGGTATATGGGGCCAGTGCCCTACTCCTTTGAGCCACACGCACCACTAACTATGACAGTTTTTTGTTTTGTTTTGTTTTTTCTTTTTTTATTAAATCATAGCTGTGTACATTAACGCAATCATAGGGCACAATGTGCTGGTTTCATATACAATCTGAAATATTTTCATCAAACTGGTTAACATAGCCTTCATGGCATTTTCTTAGTTATTGTGTTAAGACATTTATATTCTGCATTTAGTAGGTTTCACCTGTACCCTTCTAAGATGCAC
>CAUYRH010046103.1:0-21624 GCA_963574655.1 Perodicticus potto
GGGGTCTTGGGGCCTTGGTGTGTGCCACACCTTTTGGGGGCAAAACACGATTGTAAGAGGGACTTTACCCAACAAATGCAACCAGTGTAACATGGTTTCTTGTACCCTCAATGAATCCCCAACAATAAAAAAAAAAAAAAATTTCTCAATTAAAGACCCTTGCCAATGTTACGCTAACTTAAACAAAAAAATAAAAACTCCGGGTTTCTGCTATGTGCAGGAAAAAACTGGTATTTTTGAGATAAATAGTCTCCCATTTTTCCTTCCTTGCCAGGAAAGTAATAAATTTCCCTTTCCTTCTTCTCAAAAAGCATTTGTTTGTGTTTTTGTCTGATGAGGGCTCAAGAATCAAACTTTTGGCAACAGTATGACTGTTGCCACTTCTTTCCTTTTATTATTTATTTTTCTTATAGGTACAGGGTCTCACCACATAGCCCAGGCTGGTCTCAAACTTCTGGACTCAAGCAATCTTCCCACCTCAGCCTCCTGCGTAGTGTGATTACCTGCACACACCACCACGCCTGACTTGTTTCCACTTCTCTAATGCATATACTCCCAGGATCAGTAACACATCTAACTGGTAGTTAATCCTTGACCCCATATGTGATTCCATTTATCAACTCTGCTCTTCTTCCTGACAGAAATAGCCCCCAAAGTAGCCAGGATAATTCAACAGATCCTAAGTGGTGGATGCAATTGTAGAGTTTCAGGGGGAAAAATGATGTATTTTCATTCCTTCATTCCAAAAATATTCATGGTGAAGCTGCTGTGTACCCAGCACTGTGCCAGGAACTGGAGACACAGCTGTGGGAGAGACTGACACCACCCAAGCCCTATGGAGCTTACACTCTAGTAGAGGCCAACAATCAAGAATCACATGCAAGGGCAGCGCCTGTGCTCAGTGGGTAGGACACTGGCCCCATATACCAAGGGTGGTGGGTTCAAACCTGGCCCCAGCCAAACCGCAACAAAAAAATAGCCGGGTGTTGTGGCAGGTGCCTGTAGTCCCAGCTACTCAGGAAGATGAGGCAAGAGAATCGCTTAAGCCCAAGGAGTTGGAGGTTGCTGTGAGCTGTGACACCACGGCACTCTACCGAGGGCGATAAAGTGAGACTCTGTCTCTAAAAAGAAAAAAAAAAAAAGAATCACATGCAAACATGTAAATTTACAACCATAATCAGGTGTAGGAAGGAGAGTTAGGTAAGAGCACATAGAAAGGGGAGCCCTCACACCTTTTCTAAGGGAGTGGTCACTGAACTGAGATCTAAGGGACAAGCAGGTGTTAATGGGCAAAGGACCTGTTTAAAAAAGGAAAAAGGGGACAGGCCTGCACTCACACCTGTAATCCCAGTACTTTGGTAGGCCAAAGTGGGACCATGCCTTGAGGCCAGACTTCAAGACCAGCCTGGGCAACATAGTGAGACCTGCTCACACACACACACACAAAAAAATGTTTTAGGGGGGTGACGAAAGCTGTTAGACTAGAGAAATCTCCTTACTAGTCAGTTGTAGTGAGACAGGGCAGAGAAGACTCTATACACCTCTGGGTGGGGGAACCTACCCAGAAACTTCACTCTGGGGGCACAGTGAAGCAGTAGAGACTTCAGGAGCCAGCGATGAGGTCTGGATCTGCAGAGGACCAGCACAGAAAGGAAGCACCCAGGTACAGGCAGAGCTGGCCAGCCAACCCTCCCGAGGAGGACTAGGGACAGAAATGGACTGCTCTGCAGCTCTGTGATTTTGAACTGAGCTGCTCCCTGGAGCTGCCTCGCAAAGGCTTAAGTGAGCAAGTAAGCTGGAACAGCGTCTGAAGGCTAGGATAGAAACCCTAAGAAAAGAAATGGCAGAAGACATTAACAAATGGAAGAACAAACCATGCTCCTGGCTAGGAAGAATCAACATTGTTAAAATGTCTATAGTACCCGAAGCAATCTACAGATTCGGTGCAATCCCCATTAAAATACCAAAATCATACTTTGAAGAACTGGAAAAAACAGTTCTTTATTTCATATGGAACCAGAAAAAAAAAAAAACACTGTATAGCCAGGGCAATTTTTAGTAATCAAAACTAAGCCTGAGGCATCACTCCACCAGACTTTAGGTTATATTACAAGTCCACAGTGATCAAAACAGCATGGTATTGGCACAAAAATAGAGGCATAGACATATGGAACTAAATAGAAAGAGATGAAACCAGTCTCTTATAGCCATGTGATCTTTGATAAATCTAACAAACGCATACACTGGGGAAAAGAATCCCTATTGAATAAATGGTGCTGGGAGAACTGGATAACCGCATGTCAGTGACTGAACTAGAACCCCACCTACAAAAATTAACTCAAGATGGATAAAATATTTAAATTTAAGACACGAAGTGTGCTCGCTTCGGCAGCACATATACTAAAATTGGAACGATACAGAGAAGATTAGCATGGCCCCTGCGCAAGGATGACACGCAAATTTGTGAAGTGTTCCATATTTTTTAATTTTTTCTTTTGTTGCAATTTGTCATACTAGAAAATTTAAAAGTTAATTTAGGGCTCTGATTACATAGTATTTGCTTATATCTGACTTCTAAACATAAAACAAGACTGGAAAAAAATCCAAGTTGCATTTAGTATTTTAAATTGTAATTAGCATTTGTAATATCACCTAATAAAAGCATTTGTGGCCTACTAAAAAAAAAAAAGACACGAAGTGATAAAAAGCCTGTAAGAAAGTGTGGGAAATACTCTTGAGGATGTCTGCCTGGGGAAAGATTTTATGAAGACTTCAGTGGTGATCACGACAACAAAAATAAACAAATGGACTTAATTAAACTGAAAAGCTTCTGCACAGCTAAGGACACAACAATTAAAGCAAACAGACAGGGTGGTGCCTGTGGCTCAGTGAGTAGGGCGCTGGCCCCATATGCCGGAGGTGGCAGGTTCAAACCCAGCCCCAGCCTAAAAAAAAAAAAAAAAGCATCCATAAAGCAAACAGACAACCTTCAGAATGGGAAAAATATTTGCATGTTATGAATCTGACAAAGTCTTGATAACTTAGATCTATAGAGAAGTCAAATTAAAAAACAAAAGAAGAGCAAACAACCCCATCTATCACTGGACAAGAGACATGCACAGAGCCTTCTCTGAGGAAGACAGATGAATGGCTAACAAACACATGAAAAAATGTTCATCAGCCCTAATCATCAGAGAAATGCAAATCAAAACTACTCTGAGATACCTCCTAACCCCAGTAAGATTAGCCTCATCACAAAGCCCTAAAGTTGCAGATGCTGGTGCAGATATGGAGAGAGGGGAACACTTTTATACCATTGGTGGGACTGCAAACTAATACGGCCTCTTTGGAAAGAAGTATGGAGAACTGTCACAGAACTCAAATTAGACCTCCCATTTAATACTGCAATCCCATTACTGGGCATCTACCCAGAAGGATAAAAATCATTTTATCATAAAGACATTTGCACTAGACTGTTTATTGCAGCTCAATTTACAATTGCCTAGATGTGAAAACAACCTAAATGCTCGTCAACCCATGAATGGATTGAGGGAACTGTGGTATACGTATACTATGGAATACTATACCGCCATTTAAAAGGTGACTTTATATCTTTTGTATTAACCTGGATGGATTTGGAACATTCTTCTTAGTAACTTATCACAAGAATGGAAAAACAAATATCCAATGTACTCAATACTAATATGAAGACAGTAGACGATCTAATACACACCTAGATAAGAGAAAAACTCAATTTAATTTAAGTTGGGGGGAGGAGGTCTGAGGGAGGAGGGGAGGGAATTGGAGTGCTCCCACTTAATGGGCACAAGGTAGGGGTACTGTCACACATTTTTGGTGTGGGACACAACTACAAGAGGGACACTACCTAACAAAAGCAAACATTGTAACCTAGTTGTTTGTACCCTCACATTAACCTGAAAATTTTTTTAAATGTTTTAATTAAAAATTTTAAAAAGAAGGCCAGGTGCAGTGGCTCATACCTGTAATCCCAGCACTCTGGGAGGCCAAAGTAGGAGGATAGCTTGAGCTCAGGAGTTCGAGACCAGCCTGAGTAAGAACAAGACTGAGTCTACTAAAAATAGAAATATTAGTCGGGTGTTGTGGTGGGCACCTGTAGTCCCAGCTACTTGGGAGGCTGAGGCAAGAGAATCCCTTGAACCCAGGAGTTTGAGTTTGCTGTGAGCCATGATGATGCCATGGCACTCTACCCAGGGCAACATAATGAAACCTAGTCTCAATTGAAAAAAAGACAAATCAGGGGACAATATATGTAAAAGTCCTGCAGTAGTAGGGAGCCGTGTATGTAGGGGAAACAAAAAGAAGGCCAGAGAAAAGAGGGCCAGCAGTGTGGAGGGGAGCCATCCTGTGTTTGGATTTATGTGTGTTGAGTGGGAGAGGCCTTTGACAGGTTCAGGCTGAAATGTCAGAGATACATGGCTCTGCAGTTCAGAAGCATGTTTGGCTCAGTGATATAAATTTGGGAGCCATTGGGATGTAGATGACATGGAAGCTGGGAAGAGAACAGAGAGAAGAAGGAAAAGGGAAGAGTACAAAGAGGAGATGAAAAAGAGACCCAGGGCCAAGACTTGAGGCGCATCTGCATCTAAAAGCCTGGGAGAGAATATTGAGCCTGCAAAGAAAATAGGGCCACAGTCAGAGGTGGGGGAAACCCGGGGATCAGGAGCAGACGTGTCACAGAAGCCAAGAATGTTGGCATTGTCAAAATCGCAAAAGTCTGAATTTTCAGAAGAGATGTGAAAAATGTCTTGTGGGTTCAGTGATGTGAAAGTGCCCCGTGACCTTGATGATGGCTGTTTCTGTGGAGGGGCAGTGGCAGAAGCCAGACTGGAGGCAGAAGTGAGATGGGGAAGCAATGAAGGCAGTGGTCACAGGCCACCTAAGGAGTGCGGTTCTGACGGGGAAGAGGGAGAAAGGGCAGTGGCTGGAGGGGGCTCTAGTGGGGTGGAGGTGGGGGTGTTTGTTTTGTTTTTCATGAGAGTTTTGAGCAGCCTTGCTGCAAGCTAGCTTGGAAGCAACGTAGGATGGAGGAAAGAGTTAGGGCTTTTCCTCAACCTGACCTCATGTGAAACTCCACTGCAAAGATAGCATGGTAGTCACAATTCAGCCTTGGAGCTAGACTGCCCCAGCTCTAACCCCGGCTCCACACTTACATTCCACAGTGTGACTTTGGCCTCAGTGACTTGTGCCTCAGTTTCCTTTTCTATCAAACAGGCATAATGATGATACCCACTGCATAGGACCTTGGCAAGGGGCTGATAAATCATGCAAAGTACTTAGAACGGTGAGTGTCTGGCTCATAGTAAGTACCTGCTAAGTGTGAACTGCTTTTGTTGCTAGCCATGTGGCCTTAGGCACATCATTTAACCCCCATCTGTCATTCAATCATTCCTCACTAGATAATTTTAAGGAATCAAAGTGCTGAGTATATAATAGGTACTCAGTAACAGTTCCCTTGGTTCTTCCTACGGTAATAGTGATGTTTTACATAGAAACACTTACTATATGCCAGGCATTTTCGCTGTTATCTTAGTCATTCCCCTTAGTTAATCAAAACAACCATATGGAGAAGTAGTACTGGGAAACAGGTGTCCCTAGCTTAGGAGGGAACTGACGGTCAAATACATTGCTACTGGCCCAAGGGACATCTGATAAATGGCTGAACTGAGATTTAAAGTCCTATTTCTTTTTCAAATATTGTGTGGGAGTGGGTGGTGGTCAGTTGTTCTTAAATGCAGTGACTCATCCTTTATTGCTCCCTGGCTTTGAGAATGATTCTTGTCTCTGGCTGAGAGTGGTCCTCTCAGGAGGAACACTTTGCTGCCCCCTTGTGACTCACCAGGTTCCTGCCTCCAGGTTGCACTTGACCTAAACAAAACAAAACAAAACAAAACACACAACCCTGTCTGTTCTGTTACAATCATTTCCTTTCAGGAAATATATTGCCTTTGGAGAGGCAAGGGAAACATAATTTTGTCTGAATTTTGTTGTTGCTTTCTTTGTTGTTGGTTTGTGTGTGTGTTTCTTTTCTTTCTTTCTTTTTTTTTTTTGAGACAGAGTCTAACTTTGTCACCATTGGTAGAGTGCCGTGGCAGCATAGCTCACAGCAACCTCAAACTCCTGGGCTTAAGTGATTCTCTTGCCTCAGCCTCCTGAGTAGCTGTGACTACAGGTGCCCGCCAGAACGCCTGGCTATTTTTAGAGATGGGGTCTTGCTCTGGCTCAAGCTGGTCTCAAACCTGTGAGCTTAGGCAATCCACCCACCTCGGCCTCCCAAGTGCTGCGATTACAGGTGTGAGCACCACTCCTGGCCCTGTTTTTTTTTTAATTTAGAGAAAAGATGGGTGTCAGTCTGGCGTGATGGTTCACACTTGTATTCCTAGCATTCTAGGAGGTTGAGGTGGGAGGATAACTTGAGTTCGGGAGTTCAAGACCAGACTGAGCAAGAACAAGACCCTGTCTATTCTACAAAATCAACCAGGTATTGTGATGCATCCCTGTATTTCCAGCTACTCAGGAGGCTGAAGCAGGAGGATCTCTCGAGCCCAGGAATTAGAGGTTGCAGTGAGCTACATGATACCACTGCACTCTAACCCAGGCAGCAGAGCAAGACTCTGTCTAAAAAAAAAAAAAAAAACAAAAAATGGATGTCTCTTACAGCAACTAGGAGGTTCACAAAGGTGCTGGCAATTGGGTCAGATCTTGAGGGATGGATGAGTAAGTGTTTTTCAGAATGACTAGGAGGAAGGGCATTCCAAGCAGAAGGAACATCTTGAGCAAATGTATAGAGATGTGATGGAGCATTGTGGGATTTGAAACTAGGAGAGCAACCTGATCAGACCGATTTGCTCTTTGTATCACATATGTACCACATACTGTATCACTTTGTATCACATATGTACCACATACATATGTATCACATACTGTGCTAGGTGGAGATGACAGTAATAAATCCCTAAAGTCATGGTGCTCACATTCTAGTTAGGGACATAGATGTGAAGTGAATGAATATATTATATATCTACGGTTCAGAACAAAGAAGGAAGTGGCAACAGAGAGGAACAAGAGGGGTGCTATTTCAGACAGGGTGGTGAGGAAAGGCCTCTCCACAGGGAGCTATTGCCCAGGTAGCTGGAGCTGTGTTCCTGGAACTTACAGGAGGGGTCAGAGCAACAGGTGTCTAGACACAGGGGGTGTTTAAAGTGGGACCAGACGAGACCCTTAAAGAAGTGAGCACATAGAGAAAAGTACAGAAGCATGAGCCCCATGGCTCTCCAACCTCCTGACTGGTGGATGGAGCTAGCAGGACCGGCAGAAGGCACTGAGGACTGACTGACCGGCTAGAGAGATAAAAAGAAAACCAGAGAGCATTCTGGAAGCCAAAGCAAGCAAAAGTCACAAGGAGGACAGAGTGATGGACTATGTTCAATTCTCCCAGGAAGCCAAATGACCCAGAGCCCTCAGTGAATTTGACAGCAGGAATGAAGGACGTGGATGACCTTGGCACACCCTGGCTTCATGGTATGTGGCCTGTGCAATTGTACAGGGCCTCACCCTTAGCAGAGCCCTGCAGTTGACCTAATACTCTTCTTGGACTGTCTTGAAATTCTTCTTGTCTTTTCTTTTTAAAGATGGGGTCTCACTCTTGCTCAGGCTGGTCTTGAACTCCTGTGCTCAAGCAATCCACCCACCTCAGCCTCCCAGAGTGCTGGGATTACAGATGTGAGCCACCGCACCTGGCCTGTCTTGAAATTCTTAATAATGTTTTGCAGTGAATATGGACCCTCTCCCTTTGGGAGATATGTCCAGACAGAATGTGACCTTATTTGGAAAAAGGATCTTTGCTGACATAATTAAGGTAAAGTTCTTGTTATGAGATCATATTTGCTTAGAGTGGGCCCTAAATCCAATGACGGGTGTCCTAATAAGTAAAGAGAAGGAGAAAAGACAGAAAAGGTGATATGAAGATGGAGACAAAGATTGGAGTGATGTGTCACAAGCCGACACTTGCCAAGGATTGCCTGCAGCCACGAGGCTGGAAGAGATTCTCTCTCAGCACCTCCAGAAGGAACCCACCCTGCTGATGCCTTGATTTAGGACATCTGACCTCTAAAACTGTAAGAGAATTAATTTCTGTTGTTTTAAGCCACCTAATTCATGATGATTTTTTCCGATCACTCTAGGAAACAAGTGCAGTTTTGAACAAAAGCCCCCATGTTTTCACTTCGCACCGGAGCCCACAAATTATGTATCTGGTCCTGTTTTGGCAAATGTGAGACTCTAAGGCTTGGTAGGGTGTGAGCTTTATTGGAAAGTGTCCAAGAGACAATGGGGTGACAGGGGGTGAGGAAGTAGAGACTGTCAAGAAAGACAACTTGGATTCCAAGTGGTCTTGCTAGTAAAGGAAGACACAGAAATAGGATGGTGGGTAGATGGGGATAGTGAGCTAAGGTTTTAGGGCATTTTTTGTTAGGGTTTTTTTTTTTTTTTTTTTTTTTTTGAGATGGAGTCTCATTCTGTTGCCTGGGATAGAGAGCAGTGGCGTCATCACAGCTCACTGGAACCCCAAACTCGTGGGCTCAAGCCATCCTCTTGCCTCAGCCTCTCAGAGTGCTGGGATTACAGGCACGAGCCACTGTGCCTGGCCGAAGGTTGTGGGTTTTGAAGAGAGGAGATACTCCAATTTTTAAAATGTGGATGGCAATGCCCTGCAGGCTGGCGGGGTGGGGACCAGGATTAATGCTGTAGGAACAGAAGGGGATGCATGTTTGAGCAAAGTCTTCGAGTACTTCAGAGGAGAATCACTGGCAAACTGTATCTGCTCTTACAAAAATCAATCAGCAGCAGCCCTCGTCACCGGCGCATTTACCAAGAGTGTTCACGTCCATGATCGCATCTGATCCTCACAAAATGCCCGTGAGTTAATAAAAGAATGATTTTCATGTCCATTTTTCAGATGAGGAAATTAAGGCTCAGAGAAGTTAAGTGATCACCAAAGGTCACACGGCCAGTGACCAGCAGACCTAGGACCCCAGCCACAATTAGATCTTTCCCCCTCTCCTTGGTTGCCCATGTTAGCCAGCTTTCAATGCACAAGGAATGGGGGTAGCAAATTCCTGGGTGCGTCCACTTACGAGTGTTGAAGCCGATGTCTCTATGGGGGTGCAGCTGCTCCTCTAGCAGCAGGGACTCAGGCCAGCCCTTGGCAGGGCTTCCTCCCCAGAGTCAGCTTCAGAGCTGGCCAGCTGACGGCCAGCCAGGCCCACAGAGAGGACTTACTTGGAACTGAGAGCTCTGAGGAGGGCACTGCTGGGGCACGGGGTGCTACGAGTTCAGCCTGTGTGCTTCAGTCTCAGAGGACACGACTGCCGGGAGAGACAGAAGCCACAGGCAAGGGCTGCCTTGAGAAGCACTAGAATCCCCAGAGCTGCTGCTGGGCAGGAACAAATGAAGGGGGCAGATGGAAGTGCGCCCTTCCATCTGTGTGTGTTGAAGAAGGGAAGTGACAAGCTGAGTTGAATGACAGAAATGAGTGGTGGGGTGGGAGCAGACCAGGCTCTGAAAGAAACCCTACAGTGAACTCATCCTTGGTGGCTGTAAACTGAGCACAGAAATGTCACTTTGAGTCCTGGAGATGGTCATGGAGGTAACAGTGATTCTCGCAGGCTCGGTGCCTGTAGCACAGTGGTTATGGCACCAGCCACATACACTGAAGCTGGAAGGTTTTGAGCCCAGCCCAGGCCTGCTAAACAACAATGACAACTGCAAAGAAAATAGCCAGGCGTTGTGGTGGGCACCTGTAGTCTCAGCTACTTGGGAGGCTGAGGCAAGAGAATCGCTTGAGCCCAAGAGTTTGAGGTTGCTGTGAGTTATGATGCCATAGCACTCTACCAAGGGTGACAAAGTGAGACTCTGTCTCAAAAAACAGTGATTCTTGCAGCAGCCTCCTCCATCACCTGGGAGCTGGGACTGCAGGTGGCCAGACTTGTGCCTTCTCAACATTTGGGAACAAATAGACTTGGCACTCAGTATTTAGCCACCAAACTCAAGACCAAAGGAGCTCCAAAGTCCCATCCCTGGAGGAGCTGAGGTGCTCAGATGCTAGAGAGGGTGGGCAGGATTAGCAGCTTCCCTACAGGATACCCGCAGCCCATCAGGAACCAACCAAGAGGAATGGGGAGGCTAAGTGCCCCCACTTGCAGGAGGGGAAGGCTAGGGGCTTCTTTCTGAATGACAGCTAAAGGAAGCAAGCTCCAGGGAGAGGGACAGATGACCCCAAAGCCAACCAGGAGGTCACAGCCAAATCAGGATCATAAAATAAATGAAACCATTCAATGAGGCTTGGCACCTGCAGCGTTGGGCAGTGTGCTCTTTGGGAGCATTGCCCTTATTCTTAGGACAATCATGCAGGCAGGTGTAACTTATGACCTCTACTTTATGGATGAAGAAGCTGAGGACTTACATACGTCCCATAGTTAAGTCTCCAAGCTAAGATTCAAACCAGGTCTGTCTGACTCCAAAGCCCATTCTGTTAACTGTCACCTACAGGGCTGTTGTAAGCATTAAATGAAATAATGCTTAACAGCCTTCTTGTTTTGGGCGCCTACTCTGTGCTAGACATTTTTCTAAGAGCTTTTACAGGCAATCACTACTGCATTTCACTGTCACTGCAACCCTGTGAAATAAGTATTATGAATGTGATCATTCCCCTTCTACAAGGAGGACTCTCACACAGAATGAGGCAGAGGGCGCAGGTTTGCAAATTGCCTAAGGTCATCCAGCTAGTAAAGTTGAAAATTGAACCCCAGTAGGTGGCTCCAGAGCCTGTGCCCTTAACCCCTAGCCCCCACTCTACAGAGGCACAGGCCCTGTCAGGATTCTCTTTACCTTTACAGGAAACACAAGACTCCCACTGAGTATGCGGGACAAGAGGTCTAAGGCTTCTCAACCAGCTCTGCTTCCGGGAGGCCTGCTCCCAACTGATGGGACAGTTCTCTCCACACTGAGCTAAGGGTCCATGACAGCGGCCCTGAGCAGCCAGCAGGCAGCAGGAGGACATGGGGCACACACACAAGGCCTAGGCTGGCGTCTGCCCAGGCTGGTGGGAGAGAGAGAACCAGGACATAACTTTTCCCTCCCACCAGCTTGGCCGTTCAATGGACTCACCAAGAGGCATCACCAGGGTGGTGATTGGAGGCACTGGCTTGAAGGAGGAAAGTGACAAGAGTGTGGTGGAGGGTAGTCCAGGCTCTGAAGAATCTGGCACATGAACTTGCCCCTTGTGACAGTGAACTGAATGGAGAAATGCGGCTTCCAGGCCTCCAGCCTTGTAAGTTGGGAAGGAGGTAGGGGTCTCCCCCAGGGCAGCCTTGGTCCTACTGACACAGGAAGAGGTGAAGGACCAGCCAGAGGCAAGAAGTTTCATCTTCTGGCAGACCAGGCCTGGGTGGTGGGTAGATTGAGAAACGATAGGCAAACACTCCCTGCAGGTTCAGCGTACACTAACTCTGGTTAGTGATAGATATTCTATCCCCCAACCCTAGCCAAGGGAAAAGGAGGTGGCTGGGCTGGGTGGCTCACGCCTGCAGTCCCAGCTACTCAGGAGGCTGAGATGGGAGGATTGCTTGGGGCCAGGAATTCAAGACCAACCTGAACAACATGGGAAATCCCGTCTCTACAAAAAAAAAAAAAATTGGGGGGGAGGGAGAGAGAGTCTCACTCTGTCATCCTAGGCACAGTGCCGAGGCATCATAGCTTATAGCAACCTCAGTGTCTTAGGCTCAAACCATCTTCTTGTGTCAGACTCCCAAGTAGCTGGGACTACAGACACCTATCACAATGCTTGGCTAGTTTTTATTTATTTTTAATAGAGATGGGGTCTCAAATTGCTCAGTCTGTTCTCAAAATCCTGAGCTCAGGCAATCCACCCACCTCAACCTCCCAGAGTGCTAGGATTTCAGGTGTGAGTCATGGTGCCCAGCCAAAAAAAAAAATTAAAAATTAAAAAAAAAAAAGATCAGCAGGGCATAGTTGTGCATACCTGTAGCCCCAGCTACTCAGGAGGCTGAGGCAGGAGCATCTAGTTACCTTGAGCCCAGGATTTTAAGATAAGCTAAGCAGGGTAAGCTATGATACGGCCCCTGCAGTCCAGCCTGGGCAACAGAGGGAGACCTCACCTCTAAAAAAATAAATAAATAAAAAACCAAGCAAAAAGAAAGAAAAGAAAAGAAGGTGGCTCTTTGCAGTTTCTAGAAGAACGGATTCCCAGTCTATGTGACCTAAGGCAGCCCAGGCCTGAGTACCAGCAGCCCTGAGCAGGATCCTGAGACTCTGGCTCTCCCACCAGCAAGTCAACTCCACAAGGAAAAAAGGCTCCCTCCATCTGGCTCACTATTATATCCCCAGCTCTGAGACTGGGACCTGACCCAGAGTAGGTGATGTCCTTGGGGGCTGTTCCTGGAGGCTACAACAAGACCCACCCCTGAGAATGGGTTTTAGTACTTTCTGAATCAATTCAGAATTTTACTGCTCACTTTCAGGAAATTGTGAGAATATATATATATTTTTTAAAAATGTGTATTACATTTATTTTTATTTATTATTATTTTTTGGAGTTTTTGGCCGGGGCCAGGTTTGAACCTGCCACCTCTGGTATATGGGACCAGCACCCTACTCCTTGACCCACAGGTGCCGCCAGAATATATAATTTTTAATTGATTCATTTTTATATTTTTTAAATCCCACAAAAGTAATACAAGAAAACACTTTATAGGAAAAAAAAGAAAACATTACAGATAGGACTAAAGTCTCCTTTGGCACCCATTTCTCGTTCCTGGGCCTGCTGTGAATAACCCTATTGTTATCCTAACACTGGCTTGGATGTGATCCTTCCACACTCTATTCCATGCATTTATACCCACACACGTGTACATATGCAGATATAGAGTGGTACTTTGTGGATGTTCTTTAACATAAATTGGATCACACTATTCCATTGTTCTGCAATTTGCATTTGTCACTTACCAGTCTGTCTGGGAGATTAACAAACATTTACCAAGCACTACTCTGTGCCAGGCACTGCTCTAAGAGCTGGGGGGGCCTCAGTAAACAACATAGACAAAGATTCCTGCCTTATGGAGCTTACTTACATTCAAGAATAAACAAAATAAGTGAGGAAAACATAGTTTACTCAGTGGCGATGAGTCCTAAGGAGAAAATAAAGCGGAGAAGGGCAAGTGGAAGAGAGAGAATGTCAGGGTTATTGGGGTGTGAAGTTGCAATTTTAAATAGGATGGTCAAGGAAGGACTCTCCAAGAAGACCTGAACGAAGCATGAGAGCAGACCAAACAGGTGTCTGGGAAAAGAACATTCTCTAGTGGGAGCTTGTGTGGCATATCAGAGGAATAGAAGGAAATTAGCCAATGCCTGGGGCAGAATGAGTGTGGAGGTGAGTAGTTGGAGATAAGGATTTGGGCTTTTGCTTTAAGATGGAGCCACTGGCCAATTCTGAGCAGAAAAGTGATAAGATCTGCTTTATGCTTTAACAGGCTCCCCCTGTGAAACCATGGAGTCCAGCAGGGAGACTATGGAATAACTCAGGTGCTCAGATCCACGTGAGAGGAGTGAAGGTCAGAAGTGGCAGGGTTCTGGGTACATAATGAAGATAGAGCTGATAAATTGGGTGTGGGGAACGGAATCACCATTTCCGAAATGATGACGATTTTGAGAGGCTCAGGTTTCAACATCAGGGATTTGGTGTTGAACCTGTTAACTATGACCTGTCTCCTGTCGCTGGGTCTTCTGAGCTTACTCATTCTGCCTTTCCAGATGCTAGAGCACAGTCTGTTTCTCCACTAGCCAGGGAGGCTGGCATACCCACCAAGGACAGTAACTACCATGGCCTCCAGCACTCCGATCAAACCTCAGATGCGTGGCCTCCTGGCCAGGTGCCTGCGGACTCATGTTATTGGAGCATTTGCTGTTCCCCTTGGGGTTTCAGCTTTCTGTAAGTTTGCTGTGATTGAACCAAGAAAGAAGGCAATGGATATTTCTACAGAAGTTATGATTCTATGACAGATTTTGAGGAGTTGAGGAAGGCTGGTATCTTTCAGAGCACAAAGCGAGTTGGGAATATAAAGAATTTCATTGGACTGATTTACATAAAAGTTTGTCACTGACCTATGTTCCTGAGCTATGAATATGAGTGACAAATAAACAATTAACAAATAGAAAAATATGACCTGGCTGCCCAGGGAGTGCAGGCTAGAAGTCCTGACTGGGATATGGATGTGGGAGTTGTCCAGTATATAGAGGCAAGAACCACGTGCAGCATTTATGCACATGGGTCTGTATGAGACCACTAGAAAACACTAAGAAAGTCTGAGGACACAGCCCTGGGGCCCTCCACCGTTTAGAAGTCAGGAGATGAGGAACCTACCAAGGAGACTGAGAACCAGGGAGCTAGGAGGAAAGAGTATGGTGTTCTAGAGGAGCAAGGAGGGGCCAGCTTTACAAATTCTGCGGAAGAGACGAGTCAGAGGAGGATGCAGACAATGGATCATTGGATTTGACAGCAGGTACATTGTTTATGACCTTAAGAAGAACTTCAGTGGAGTGGGGAAGGTAAAAGAAAGAGTTAGAGGAGCAAGATAGAAGGCAGGAAGTAAAGATAACTCTTTTGAACAGTGTAGGAAAAGGGAAACAGAGAGATAGGGGAATAGCTAAAGGAAATAATTCTTTTTCTTTAGTTGGAGAATAAACTGCATATTGTGTCTAATAGAAAAGATTCAATCAGAAGGGAAAACTTGATGATACAGGGGAGAGGGGATGTCCTTGTCTACTGGGGCCGCTACAACAAAATACCTGAGATTGGGTACCTTATAAACAACAGAAATGTATTGTTCATGGTTCTGGAGATTGGGAAGTTCAAGATCAAGGCACTAGCAGAGTCAGTGTCTGATGAGGGCTTGTTGTTCATAGATGGTGTCTTCTCTGTGTCTTCACATGGTAGAGGGAGCCAAAAGGGTTAAGCTGCTTCCTTCAACCTTCATTATAAGGTTAAGAGGTCTTCCCCCTCATGACTTAATCACCTCCAAAAGACCCCAGCTCTTTTTAACACATGAGTTTTGGAGAGACACATTCAGACTCTAGCAGGGAACCAAATGCAGAGATGGAGCATGGATAGTTCATTATAGTAACGGGACATTGCAGAAACTCTGTAGAATCTTCAACCCCGGAGATTGGAAAAGCCCTTAGAAGTGATGCACTCTGACCTTCTGCACGCAAGAATTCCTCCATACAGACTCCCAGAAAATACTAGTCCAGCCTCTGCTTGAACATCTCCAGTGATGATGAACTTAAACCTACCCCTTTACAAATCAATAATGGGGTACAAGGTGAGAATTGAGGTAAGGGCCTAAAACTCTGTGACAGCACAGGCCTAGCTAAAAATAATGATAATAATCAGCTACTGTCCCCTCATTTGCTTGACAATAATTAGTCACTCTGTCCTTGTTTGCTTCTCTGTAATTGCTACTCTGGAGTCACATAGCTGTGATCATAACTTTCTCTGTAGATAACATCACCCTTGTGAAACCTAAGGCTAGTTTTTAAGTTATCTTCCAGTCTCTGCATTCCAGTGGAATGACTGACCCACCCAGACCAGTGGCTCATACCAAGGAACTGACTCAACTGATCTCATGACCCCCACCCAAGAACCTGGTCAGCGAAGAAGACAATTTCAACACCCCTGTGGTTCCACCCTGAACCCATCCAATTAGCAGACCCCAATTGCCTTGCCTGCCAAACTGTCTTTTAAAACCCTTTAGTGGGCCAGGCACGGTGACTCGCTCCTGTAATCCTAATTTGCTAGAAGGCCACAGTGGGTGGATTGCTTGAGGTCAGGAGTTCAAGACCAGCCTGAGCAAGAATGAGACTCCCCCCTCCTTACTAAAAATAGAAAAATTAGCCTAGCATTGTGGTGGATGCCTATAGTCCTAGGTACTTGGGAGACTGAGGCAGGAGGATGGCTTGAAAGCAGAAGTTTGGGGTTGCTGTGAGCTAGACTGAAGCCATGGCACTTTAGCCTGGGCAACAGAGTGAGACTCTGTCTCAAACATAAAATAGAATAGAATAGAGTAGAACAGAACAGAATAAAAAAAAAACAAAACAAAAAAAACCAAAAACGCTTTCTCCCAAATTTTCAGAGAAGCATATTTGAGAAATCCCTCCTATCTCCCTCCACTGATGCTCTGTGAAATTAAACCCCTTCTCTGCTGTAACACCTGCTATTTCAGTGTATTGGCTTCTCCTTGAGCAGTGGGCAGTAGGCAATGAACCTGGTTGGGCAGCAACAAATTTACTACTTTCCAAAGTAGCCATTTGCATTTTAAGACCCCTATAATGATTAGGCAGCTCTTCTTAATGGAACTGTGCCAAAAATCTGCATCTCTGTCAATTTCACCTGCGGTACCTGACTCTGTGCTTTAGGACCACAGAGACTTATAGTAATATCAATTGCCACATGGCTTTTTTTTTCTTTTTTCTAATTTCAAGCACTTTTTTACAAACTTCCCTCACTGAATCCTCACAACACACAGTGAGGAAGGTTTAACCTCCCCATTGCACCAATGAAGAAACTGACACTCAGGGAGATGAAGTGACTTGCCAAAGGGAGCGGCCTAGTAAGTCGCAGAGCTGTGAATTCAGCTGGGGGCTCCTGAGTCCAACGCTTATGTTGTTTCCACTCCTCCCCTCTGCCTGAGTCCACTCCCTCTCTCCCACGGGCCAGCCCTTCAGTTTTTTAAAGGCAGCTGTCATGTTCCCAGTAAATTTTCTCCTCCAGCTAAACATTCCCAATGCCTTCAACAATTTCTCATCAGGAGCCCCTTCACTCTTACAGATGGACTCCAGAAACTGAGCACCATATTCCAGGTGCAGTCTGGACAGTCCCATGCAAAGCAGGCCTCTTGTGTCCACACTCTCTTTGCTCTGGACACTCTACTGCCACCTCTGCAGCCTGGAATCAAAGCCCTATGTCAGTACTGAAGCTTCATCAATCTGTTAACTTACTCATTTTTCACTCATAAATATGAATAATTTATACGTGTTTTGGTTTCTGTTTTGTTCCCTTGCAAAATCTTCAGTCCCCAGGAGCCCCGAGAAACAAGTGTTATATGAGCACAGAAGGAGATGCATGAGGCAGCCCCGACATTTAATTATACTTTGAAATGCGTGGAGAAGTGTGAAAACTACCCAGCTTGCGAAATTGGGCATGTGGGCCCCATCTCTCTTCGGAAGGAGAGCATCCTCCCTCTGGATCTCAATGAATGAAACCATGTCGAGTTACTGCATCCGTGTGAATTTGCAGCAGCTCTGAGCGTCTGGCAGACAGGAAACAAATCAAGTGACTATTCTTCCCAGATTGCTCTTGCCAAACTGGCTGCCAGGGGGCTCTAGGAACAGAACTCCTGATGATGCCAGCTGGCCAACTGGAATGGGTGACTGAGCTGGGGTAGATTCTTCATTGAGTCTTAAGGGAGCAAAACAGACTTCCAAAAGACAGGAACCATCCTGTGACAGGTACTTCTGAGCTATAGGCTTTAGGGTCTTTGTGCACCCAGTAGGCAGTTCAACTGTCCTGGCAAGGCCAGGCAGGGCTTTTTTCCTCAAGGGGTTAACAACCTGTGGCAAGCATACCAGAGATGGCATGTGAATCCATTGGCAGCAGCACCGGGACCAGACACAATCCTGTCTCCCTTTCCCTGTTGTCTGTGGGTGTGCTAGCTACCCACTGAACAAGCTGACCCATGGATAGTGCCCCCTCCTGAGAGTCCATGCTCAGCTTGGAGTCCCTCTTGTGCCCTCTACCAACCTGCACCAAACCTCCAGAGCATCAAAGGGACCATGCTCTTAGCAAACTGATCATCAGGAACTGCCCACATCTGCCCTGATCAGTGAAAAGAGAAACAGGGTGTGGCTGCCCTAAGATCACAGAATGCACGGGTGACAATAAGAGACTTAGTGCCAGAAAAGGTAGAGGTCCTATTTCTTGATCTCCAGATAACAATAAAGTATAATACAAAACACAGCCGATCATGTTTGAAGTTGAAATCTCATCAGATTCCGCCCATTGTAAGTCAAAACAATGTTCAAGTGAACTCAGCCCATATGAGGGCCGCTCAGCCATGGAGGCTGGTAATTGACAAACAGAACCAACCTGGAAGTCTTTGGGTCATTTAGAAAGATGCCACAAGCCCAGCTAGAGGACTATCTGCTTTTGTTTATTTCACTCAAGAGACCTTTCCTAATGGCCCATCCCACTCTGCCACCCAAGCCTTATGTTTCATGGTGGTCTCAGAGAGGAGCCACCATGAAACATAAGGCTTGGGTGGCAGAGTGGGATGGGCCACTAGGAAAGGTCTCCGGGATCAGAACTCTCTCCTCCACATGTCTGAGATCCCCACCATTAGAGCCACTCCCTTGAGTTAAGGCATTGAAGGCCCCTACCCAAGGCATATATTTCAGAGCATAGTACAGAGGCTAAACATCTGCCCCTTGAGCCACTGCCTGGGTTTGAATTCAAACCTTACCACATACTAGCTGTGCAATCTTAGGAAAGTAACTTAACTTTGTAATTTCTCTATGCCTCAATATACTTATCTGTAAAATGGGGATGATACTGGAACCTACTCATAAGGTTATTGTGGGGATTCATCATACATGTAAACACGGAGCAGTGACTGGGACATAGAAAATGCTCACTAGGCTCATGGCTGTAATCCCAGCACTTTGGAAGACTGAGATGGGGGGATTGCTTGAGGCCAGGAGTTCAAGATCAGCCTGGACAATATAGCAAGACCCTATCTCTACAATAAATAAGAAATTAAAAAAAAAAATAGAAAGTGCTCACCAGGGGTTGGTTGTTATCCTGATGATGAAGTCAGACTGCAAAAGGCTTTGAAGCCAGGCCAAGCAACAGTGTGGGCTCAGGTCCTGTGTGGTTTCCAGACTCTGCTCCTCCCCACTCCACACTGGAGCCACTTTGTGTGTGTGGCTAGGGAATCAAGTAACCTTTAGTTGTAGCCTCAGCCCTGACCCAGGCTCTAGGCTAAAGAGACATCAGGAACTCCAGCCCAGCACTTTGGGCCTCTGCCTCGGGTCACTCTTACTGCTGGCTAGCCCTGACAACTGGGCAGCCCTCTTGTCCCTGAGGCCTAGCTATCACCCCAGTAACGCATCATGCCTCAGTTCAGGTTGCTAAGTCCTCGCCTTGTCTCCTGTGCTTTCTTTGAGGACCTTTAACCTAGATAAGGAATTGGGACCTAAGTAATTTGAGGACCACTCAGGGTAGTATACACAAAGTGTTGGTCTGGGTGCTGTAGATTGCAAGGATGCTGTGACGGGAAAGGCATGCTATGAAAGGTAGGACTAGGCCAGTCGGGCAGACCTGCATGGAGGGCAGGAAGCAGAGCTGGGGTGGGTAGCATTTGCACTGGCAGAAGGTGGGAGGGAAAAACTGAGGTCTGGTCTTCCTAGACCCTTAGCCCCCTAAAACTCACTTTGCAATCCAGTTTCAGTTCCTAGCTCTACCCGTCTGTCCTGTCCCACAGCAGTTAACTGAGTTGTGTTCAGCTGAATCCGAAGAGATGGCAATGCCTACTGAAACTGAGGACAGCAGTGTCATCTCTGGATCTGGAGGGTGGCACATTGATGCCCTCTGTTGATGGACACTTGAAGCACTACTGATGGAGCCGTTGAAATGAGAAAGTTGCTGGATCTTTTTTTTTTTTTTTTTTTTCTTTTTTGAGCCAGAGGCTCAAGCTGTTGCCCTGGATAGGGTGCTATGGCGTCATAGCTTACAGCAACTTCCAACTAGGACTGACATGTTCCTCTTGCCTCAGTTTTTCTATTTTTAGTGGAGACAGGGTCTCGAATTTTTTGCTCACGCTGGTCTCGAACTCGTAAGCAATCCACCCGCCTCAGCTTCCCAGAGTGCTAGGATTATAGGAGTGAGCCACCGCACCTGGCCTGGTTGCTGGATCTTTATAGCTGGCACTATTACCATTTAAAGCCAATCACCTCATTCTTCTTAGGAACGTCCCAAGAGGAACAAGATCAGGTCTTGGTGTCTTTCACAAACCCTCAGCATCAGGTTCAACTTTGGGTGAACAAAATATTTCCCATAATCCTTTGGCAACCATTTGCAGGCAGTTTGCCACTCCTCCAGCTTGGAGTTGACCACTCATACTCTCAAAATGACAGGCCATGGGTATGCATAGTGGACAGGATTTGTCTAGACCAGGGCTTGTCAACTATATTTGTGGTAAAAGACTAGTTATTTATTTCTTTTATTTTTTATTTATTTATTTTTTGTAGAGACAGAGTCTCACTTTATCGCCCTCGGTAGAGTGCCGTGGCGTCACAGAGCTCACAGCAACCTCCAACTCCTGGGCTTAGGCGATTCTCTTGCCTCGGCCTCCCTAGTAGCTGGGACTACAGGTGCCTGCCACAACACCCGACTATTTTTTTGTTGCAGTTCGGACAGGCCTGGGTTTGAACCCGCCACCCTCAGTATATGGGGCCGGCACACTACCCACTGAGCCACAGGCGCCGTCCCTATTTCTTTTATTTTTTTAATTTCCAATTTTTTTTTAATCAGTAGAAATCGGCTCGGCACCCATAGCACAGTAGTTACGGCGCCAGCCACATACACCATGGGTGGTGGGTTTGATCCCTTGCCCGGGCCAGCTAAACGACAATGACAACTGCAACAAAAAAATGGCCGGGCGTTGTGGCAGGTGTCTGTAGTCCCAGCTGCTTGGGAGGCTGAGGCAAGAGAATCACTTAAGCCCAAGAGTTTGAGGTTGCAGTGAGCTGTGACGCCACTGCACTCGAGCGAGGGCGACATAATAAGAATCTCTCAAAAAAAAAAAAATCACTAGAAATCGATTATGGGCTCAGATGCCACAGCAATATCAAATCTCTATAAACATTTCTAAACTCTCAATTTCTTTCCTTATCTCATTGGCCTGGCACCAAGTAAAGCCCACTCAGTTCTAGTGGAACCGAACTCTGAACTCTGCATCTGCTCGGTGAGGAGACGTTGACAGTGTAGACAGTGAGCTCCCTAGGACAAGCTGGCTCTGTTGCGATCCTCCCCATTCTATACCCAAAGATTTGCCACTTGCTAGAAGCAACGTGATCTTAGACAAGTTACTTAACCTTTCTAAGCCTCAGTTTCTCCATCTATAAAATGGGCATAATATATTTTTAAAATTTATTTTAATTAATTAATTTATTTTTGAGACAGTCTCACTATGTTGCCCTGCATAGAGTGCTGTGGCATCACAGCTCATAGCAACCTCCAACCTTGGGCTTAAGAAATTCTCCTGACTCAGCCTCCCAAGTAGCTGGGATTATAGGCGCCTGCCACAACACCTGGCTACTTTTTTATTTTTTGAGACAGTCTTACTGTGTTGCCCTGGGTAGAGTGCTGTCCTATCACAGCTCACAGCAACCTCAAAGTCTTGGGCTCAAGTGATTCTCTTGCCTCAGCCTCCCAAGTAGCTGGGACTACAGGCGCCC
>CAUYRH010046104.1:0-19439 GCA_963574655.1 Perodicticus potto
TAGTCCCAGCTACTCAGGAGGCTGAGGCAAGAGAATCACCTAAGCCCAGGAGTTGGAGGTTGCTGTGAGCTGTGTGACGCCACGGCACTCTACCGAGGGCAATAAAGTGAGACTCTGTCTCTACAAAAAAAAAAAAAAAAATGGAGGCTAAAATAGCTTTAAAAGGCAGACATATATTCAGAACTATTTCATAACGTATATATACACACACAGAGCATCTGGGCTCTTTTTTTTTTTTTTTTTTTTGTATAGACAGAGTCTCACTTTATCACACTCGGTAGAGTGCCGTGGCGTCACACAGCTCACAGCAACCTCCAACTCCTGGGCTTAGGCGATTCTCCTGCCTCAGCCTCCTGAGTAGCTGGGACTACAGGCGCCCGCCACAACGCCCGCCTGTTTTTATGGCAGTTGGGCTGGGGCCGGCTTTGAACTCACCACCCTCGGTATATGGGGCCAGCGCCCTACTCACTGAGCCACGGGTGCCGCCTAGCATCTGGACTCTTTATGGTTTTTAACTCTTTATATATATATATATATATATATATATATATATATATACACACACACACACACACACACACACACAAACACACACACACACATATATATATATGTATGTATGTATATAATTTTTAATTAATAATCTTTAAAATTTCTTTTTTTGTTGTTGTTGAGACAGAGTCTCACTTTGTCACCCTCAGTGGAGTTCTGTGGTGTCACACAGCTCACAGCAACCTCCAACTCCTGGGCTTAGGCGATTCTCTTGCCTCAGCCTCCCCGAGTAGCTGGGACTACAGGCGCCCGCCACAACGCCCGGCTGTTTTTTTGTTTTGCAGTTCAGCAGAGGCTGGGTTTGAACCCGCCACCTTCGTTATATGGGTCCGGCGCCCTACTCGCTGAGCCACAGGTGCCGCCCCTATGATTTTTAACTCTTAATAGTGTCTAGAAGTATCATAGCACAATAATTGAGTATATAGTGTCCATATTGAATATAATTTTAAAACATGTAATGAATTTTAGAAAATTTTTATTAAGTAATTAGAATTTAAAATTCATAAATATAAAACACATAATTTTCTAATTTTAATGTATGTGCTGTTCTGTAGAAATAGTGGCATGCTGCTTTTATTTACTAGTATCAGTGCTCCCCTTTGATAGCAGGCATCAAAGGGGATGTTATGCCTGTAATCAGACAGGGTATTTTTCATTTTAATACATTTGAACTTTCTTTTATAGGGTTTCTCTGCTGGACTGTTTGCATTCTACCGTGATAAAGATGGAAATCCTCTAACATCAAGGTTTGCAGATGGTCTCCCATCTTTTAATTACAGGTAGTTATTATTTTTCTTCTTTTTATTTGAGACAAAGTCTCACTTATTGCCTTTGCTAGAGTGCTATGACATCATAGCTCATAGCAACCTCAAACTCTTGGGCTCAAAAGATCCTCCTGCCTCAGTTTTTCTATTTTTAGTAGAGACAGGGTCTCAATTTTGCTCAGGCTGATCTCGAACTCAAGCTATCCACCCACCTCTGCCTTCCAGAGTGCTAAGATTACAGGCATGAGCCACTGCACCGGCCCATTCCACCTCTCTTCTAAGTACTGTTTACATAGCATGTTTTTTTATTTTTTTTGAGACAGAGTTTCATTGTCACCCTCAGTAGAGTGCTGTGGCATCACAGGTCACAGCAACCTCAAACTCTTGGGCCCAAGTGATTCTTCTGCCTCAGGCTCCCAAATAGCTGGGACTACAGGCGTCTGCCACAACGCCTGCCTATTTTTTGTTTGCAGTTGTCATTGTTGTTTGGCAGGCTGAGGTCGGGTTCGAACCTATGGCTGGTGCCCTAGCTGCTAAGCTACAGGCGCCAAGCCAACAGTATGTTTTTAAAATCCTTTTACTTTTTCCAGGCTCAGTGGCTCACACCTATTAATCTTAGCACTCTGGGAGGCCGAGGTGAGTGGATTACCTGAGCTCGCAAGTTCCCAAACCAGCCTGAGCTAGAGTGAGACCTTGTCTCTAAAAATAGCCAGGCATTGTGGCGGGCTACTATAGTAGTACTCTCTGTAGTCCCATCTAGGGAGTCTGAGGCAGGAGAATCACTTGAACTCAAGAGTTAGAGGTTGCTCTGAGCTATGATACCACAGTGACACAGGGCAACAAAGTGAGATTCTGTCTCAAAAAAGAAAACAAAACCTTTTACTTTCTACCTGATTTCACCTCACCTGTGTCTCTTATTGATGTATAGTTGGATCATGTGTTTTTATTCATTTTTGTAATCAATCCTGTTCTGCCCCTCCAATGGCTATCAAGTGCTAGTTTTCAGCCTGATTTGGGCTCTTGGTTTCTAAAGCTGGAGAGGGCATGAAAGACACCACAAAGCTTCCTATGCTTAGTGATTCATCGTTTTTAGTGAAAAAATGCTTTCCTGATTGCTAAAAGCTTTCAGTTAATTTTTTTTTATTTTTATTTTTTGAGACAGTCTTACTCTGTCACCATGGGTAGAGTGCCATGGTGTCATAGCTCACAGCAACCTCAAACTACTGGGCTTAAGGGATCCTCTTGCATCAGCCTCCTGAGTAGCTGAGACTACAGGCACCTGCCACAACACCTGGCTTTTTTTTTTTTTTTTTTTTTTTTTAATTTTAGTAGCAATAGGCTGGTCTTGAACTCATGAGCTCAAGGGATCCACCCACCTTGGCCTCCCAGAATGCTAGGATTATAGGTGTGAGGTACCTCGCCTGTCCCCCTTCAGTTAATTTTGAGTTTTTAAATAGTTGATTTGTACAGTTTGGCTAGTTACTCATTACTTTCATGGAGGAAAAAATTTTCAGAAATGTTTACTGTGTCATTTTTGCTGATTTTTTTCTGGAATCTATTTTTGTATATAGCATGAACTAGGGATTTAATTTTTTCTCCTCTGATGTATAACCAGTTTCATTTTTAAATTCTACCTTTCTGGCTTGGTGCCTGTGGCTCAACGGGCTAAGGCGCCAGCCGTGTACACCTGAGATGGCGGGTTCGAATCCAGCCTGGGCCCGCCAAACAACAATGACGGCTGCAACCAAAAAATAGCCGGGCATTGTGGCGGGCGCCTGTGGTCCTAGCTAATTGGGAGGCGGAGGCAGGAGACTCGCTTGAGCCCAGGAATTGGAGGTTGCTGTGAACTGTGATGCCATGGCACTCTACCCAGGGTGACAGCTTGAGGCTGTCTCAAAAAACTAAATAAATAAATAAATTCTACCTTTCTACTAGATGAATATAACTTTTTTTGTTAGATTTCCTTATATATTTGAATATGTCTCTGGACTTGTTTTATATAATAAATATATCAAAAGGAAGTAATCCGTTGTCATTTTAGCCAAGTATTACCTGTGTGAACTTTAACAAGTTATTTCATCTCTGAGCTTCTTTTTATCTACAAAATAGTGATGATAGGCTTGGTGCCTGTAGCACAGTGGAACCCTGCACTGAGGCTGGTAGGTTCAAACCCGGCCCAGGCGAGGTAACCAACAATGACATCTACAACAAAAAGATAGCTGGGCATTGTAGCAGACACTGAAATCCCAGCTATTTGGGAGGCTGAGGCAAGTGAATCATTTAAGCCCAAGAGTTTAAGGTTGCTGTGAGCTGTGATGCCACGGCACTCTACCAAGGGCAACATACTAAGATTCTCTCATACACCAAGGGTGGTGTGTTCAAACCCGGCCCTGGCCAAACTGCAACAAAAAAATAGCTGGGCATTGTGGCAGGCACCTATAGTCCCAGCTACTTGGGAAGCTGAGGCAAGAGAATCACCTAAACCCAAAAGCTGGAGGTTGCTGTGAGCTGTGACGCTACAGCACTCTACTGAGGGCGACAAAGTAAGACTCAGTCTCTAAAAAAAAAAAGACCTTCTCAAAATAAAAAAAATGGTGATGATAATCTCATAGGATTGTTGAAAAGATTAAATTAAAAATGCTTACGCAGGCTCAGCGCCCATAGCACAGCGGTTATGGCACCAGCCACATACACCAGGGTTGGCGGGTTCAAACCCAGCCAGGGCCAACTTTAACAAAAAAATAGCCAGGTGTTGTGGCGGGCACCTGTAATCCCGGCTACTGGGAGGCTGAGGCAAGAGAATTGCTTAACCCCAGGAGTTTGAGGTTGCTGTGAATCGTGATGACACACCACTCTACTGTGGGTGACATAGCAACACTCTGTCTCAAAAAATAAATAAGTAAATAAATATGCTTATGGAAGTCTTTGCATGGACTTGGTGCATAGTAAACTCTCAGTTTTTTTCCACCTGTAATCATTTAATGAGTCTGCTTCTTACATGCATAATTATAAAAGAATAAGAGTTGACAAAACTGTTTTCTTTCCATAATACTTAAAGGTGGTTTTTTTCTCTTCTTCATTTTCCTCATTTTCTTCTTTGTCTTCATCTTCGTCTTGGTCGTCGTCTTTGTTTTCTTTTTCTTTTTCTTTTTTTTTTTTTGAGACAGAGTCTCATTTTGTTGCCCTTGGTAGAGTGCCATGGGACCACAGATGCCTACCACAACACCCGGCTATTTTTATTATTTTTTATTTTGGGGGGACAGAGTCTCAAGCTGTCACCCTGAGTAGAGTGCTGTGGCGTCACAGCTCACAGCAACCTCCAACTCTTAGACTTAAGTGATTCTCTTGCCTCAGCCTCTTGAATAACTAGGACTACAGGTGCCCACCACAATGCCTGGCGCTTTTTTGGTTGTATTGTCATTGTTGTTTGGCGGACCTGGGCTGGATTCAAACCCGCCAACTCTGGTGTATGTGGCTGGTGCCCTAGCTGCTGAGTTACAGGCGCTGAGCCAAAACCCAGCTATTTTTAGAAATGGAGCCTCACTATGGCTCAGGCTGTTCTTCAAACCTGTGAACTCAGGCAGTACACCTTCCTCGGCCTCCCAAGTGTTAGGATTACAGATGTGTAATTTGGTCTTGCCCAGCTTCTTCCTTTTCTTGTCTTTTTCTTTCTTTTTCTTCTTGGCTTTCTTCTTCTTTGTTGTCTTCTTTTTGGTTTTCTTTCCTTCTTGTCTTTGTTTCTCTCTCTCCCTTCCTTCCTCCACCTCTCCTTCCTTCCCTCCCTCACAGCAACCTCAGACTCTTGGGCTCAAGTAATTCTCTTGCCTCTTTCTCTCCCTCTCTCCTCCCTTCTCTTCTTCTCTCTCTCTGTCTTTTTTTTTTTTTTGAGACAGAGCCTCACTTTCTAGCCCTCAGTAGAATGCCATAGCATCACTGCTCACAGCAACCTCAAACTCTTGTGCTCAAGTAATTCTCTTGCCTCAGCCTCCCGAACCTTCTCTCTTTCTTTCCTTCCTTCCTTTTTTTTTTTTTCCTTGCCCTAGCAGAGGAATTCTGGGCAGGGAGGGAAAGGAAGTGTAACCCTGAGGTGGGGATGGTTCCAACTTCCAAACCCAGAACCCCTGGGGAGTATGGGCCAAGCAGACACAAGTTGCCAGATAGCTGGGCTAGGAAGGGAACAGCAGCCACTGACCAGCAGAGTTCAGTAAAGTTCTCAGATATTTTAATTTTATATTGATATTCATGAACATGTTAACATCTGACTCTGAGGCTCAGTGGATAGCTCATTGGATAGCTAGACAGATGAAAGCATAAACACGTTTACATTTGAAGTGGTGATGAATTTGCAAAAATGACTTTTTATCTTATAATTACAGTCTTGGGTTATATCAATGGAGTGATAAAGTAGTCCGAGAAGTGGAGCGATTATGGGATGTTCGAGATAATAAGATAGTTCCTCACACTGTGTATCTCCTAGTGACACCTCGTGTTGTTGTAAGTATTACTGAGCTTCTTCATATATCATGAGACATCTGCTCTCTTCTTTCTTTTCTTTTTTTTTTTTTTTTTTTGAGTACGGTCTCACTATGTTGCCCTCGTAGAGTTCTGTGGCATCACAGTTCAAGCAACCTCAGACTACTAGGCTCAAGTGATTCTCCTGCCTCAGCCTCCCAAGAGGCTGGGACTACAGGCACCTGCCACGACGTCCAGCTATTTTTTTGTTGCAGTTGTTTAGCTAGTCCAGGCTGGGTTTGAACCCACCACCCTTGGTGTATATGCCCAGCTCCATAACTACTGTGCTACGGGTGCCGAGCCTGCTCTCTTCTTTCATTAGGGTTATGTCTTTACTAATCATTATTATTTAAGACTTAGTTGTGATTAAATTTTAGAGACTATAGTAGGAAAAGAACTACAAATGCAACACAAGCCAAGAGAAATCTGAGGAAATGGAAATTTATCAATGATACTCTTTAGGCCAGTGTTCCTCTGTTGTGACATCTCTTGGGATCCCTGGTACTTTTTCCATAATTGCTGATCATTTCATTTAGAGTCTGTATTAGTCAGGGTTCTCCATAGAAATAGAACCAAAATATATATACATCCACACACATATGCAGAGAGAGAGAGATTTCTTTTAAGGAATTGACTCAGATGACTGCGGAAGCTTGGTAAATCCAAATCTGATAGGATACGCCACCAGGCTGGAGATTCAGGAAAGATTTTATGGAGTTCAAGGACAGAATTACCTCTTTTCTTTTTTTTTTTTTTTTTTTTGGTGGAGACAGTCTCACTCTATCGCCCTACGTAGAGTGCTGTGGAGTCACAGCTCACAGCAACCTCCACCTCTTAGGCTTGAGCGATTCTCTTGCCTCAGCCTCCCAGGTAGCTGGGACTACAGGCGCCAGCCACAGCGCCCGGCTAATTTTTGATGCAGTTCGGCCAGGGCCGGTGCCCTACTCGCTGAGCCACAGACGCCGCCCAGTTGGGATATGTTAATAAAATGTTACATTGTTGGCGGCGCCTGTGGCTCAACGGGCTAAGGCGCCAGCCACGTACACCTGAGCTGGCGGGTTCGAATCCAGCCTGGTCCCGCCAAAGAACAATGACCGCTGCAACCAAAAAATGGCCGGGCATTGTGGCGGGCGCCTGTAGTCCCAGCTACAGGCTCCTACCTGGGGAGGCGGAGGTAGGAGACTCACATGAGCCCAGGAATTGGAGGTTGCTGTGAGCTCTATCCAGAGTGACAGCTTGAGGCTCTGTTTCAAAAATAAATAAATAAATGTTACATTGTTTCCAGTGAGTATTCTGTGGGACTGCTAGAAGAAAACATTCTAGGTTAGGCCATATAATGATCTGGTGGTAGCCGGTAACTTGCTTATTTACTAGGACATAGAAAACATACTATATCAACTATCAAGACTTTTCCTCTCCACCTTTTATTTTATTTACCTTAACAGGGTCTAGCTCTGTCGCCTGGGGCTAAGGTACAGTGATGGTAGCTCTCCTCCCCTTTCCCTTTCTCTTTTCCTCTTTCCTTTTTTCTCCTTCCCTTTCCCTTTCACTCTTTTGCCCTAGGCTAGAGTGCCCTAGCATCAGACTACCTCATAGCAACCAACCTTAAACTCCTGGATTTAAGCACTCCTCCTGCCTCAGTCTCCTAAATAGCAGAGACTGCAGGCATCTACTATTTGCACCCTACTAATTTTCTGTTTTTAGTAGAAACGGGGTCTTGCTTTTGTTCAGGCCGGTCTTGAACTCCTGAGCTCAAGCCAGCTTCCCTCCCGTCTTGGCCTCTGAGAGTACTAGGATTATAGGTGTGAGCCTCTGCCTCCCCGAGTTTTTCCGAGGCTGTAGACTGTCTCCTCTTTTGCTCTTCAGATGTCTCTTAATTGTCTTTTTTTCTTTTTC
This sequence comes from Perodicticus potto, assembly GCA_963574655.1. NCBI lineage: Eukaryota > Metazoa > Chordata > Mammalia > Primates > Lorisidae > Perodicticus > Perodicticus potto. The sequence continues at coordinate 7,725 of CAUYRH010046104.1, forward strand.
TTTTTTTTTTTTTTTGAGACAGCCTCAAGTTGTCACCCCAGATAGAGTACTGTGGCATCACAGCTCACAGCAACCTCCAATTCCTGGGCTCAAGTGAGTCTCTTGCCTCCGCCTCCCAAGTAGCTGGCACTACAGGCACCTGCCACAATGCCTGTTCATTTTTTGGTTGTAGTTGTCATTGTTGTTTGCGGGCCTGGGCTGGATTCAAACCCGCCAGCTCAGGTGTACATGGCTGGTGCCTTAGCCCGTTGTGCCACAGGCGCCGAGCCTTGTCTTTTAATAGCTGTTTCTTCACCTTGTAATGTTCATTTTTATTAATAGCTTTTACCATTTTCCTAGTAACCCAAATTCAAAACATTTACCTCCTTTTTTTAATTAAAAAATTGCTGGCTCGGCGCCTGTGGCCTAAGCAGCTAAAGCATCAGCCACGTACACCTGAACTGGTGGGTTCGAATCCAGATCAGGCCCGCCAAACAACAATGATGGCTACAACCAAAAAATAGCCAGGCATTGTGGCGGGCGCCTGTAGTCCCAGCTACTTGGGAGGCAGAGGCAGGAGAATGGCTTGAGCCCAAGAGTTGGAGGTTGCTGTGAGCTGTGATGCAAAGGCACTCTACCCAGGGGGACAGCTTGAGGCTGTGTCTCAAAAAAAAAAAAAGAAAAAAAAATTGCTGTTGCTAATTTTAGCATTTACTCTGAAAATGCTGTTTCCATAGAGCTAAGCTTTTCTTTTAGGGACAGTTTTGTTGGAAGACAACTTTTCCCCTCAAATTTGACAGATTTAAATGACATCTTTAGATCTTTTATAAGTATTATTTTAATTAACCACCAATGGCCAGGCATGGTGGCTCACATCTGTAATCCTAGCACCCTGGGAGACTGAGGTAGGAGAATCACTTGAGCTCAGGAGTTCGACACCAGCATTAGCAAAGTGAGACTCCTTCTCTACTAAAAATAGAAAAATTAGTCAAGTGGGGTGGTGCCTGTGGCTCAAGGAGTAGGGCGCCGGCCCATATGCTGGAGGTGGCGGGTTCAAGCCCAGCCCCTGCCAAAAACTGCAAACAAACAAACAAACAAAAAAAACACTAAACATAGAAGGAAAAGGAGGACCTTAAACAAAAACAGAACTGAAAAAAAAAAAAGAAAAATTAGCCAAGTGTAGTTGTTTGTACCTATCATCCCATCTGCTAAGGAGGCCAGGGCAGGGAAGATTGTTTAGCCCAAGAGTTTGAGGTTGCTATGAGTTAGGCTAAGGCCATGGCACTCTAGCCTGGGCAATAAGAGCAAGACTCTATCTCTAAATAAATAAGTAAGTAAATAACCACTACTTCCTAAATATTTGCGCAAAAGTTAAAACTACAAAGATTTGGCTTGGCGCCTGTGGCTCAGCGGGCTAAGGCACCAGGCACATACGCCTGAGCTGGCAGGTTCGAATCCAGCCCGGACCCGCCAAACAACAATGACGGCTGCAACCAAAAAATGGCCGGGCGTTGTGGCGGGCGCCTTTAGTCCCAGCTACTTGGGAGGCGGAAGCAGGAGCCCAGGAATTGGAGGTTGCTGTGAGCTGTGATGCCATAGCACTCTATCCAGGGTGACAACTTGAGGCTCTGTCTCAGAAAAAAAAAAAAACAAACCTACAAAGATTTATCTACATTGAATTCCTGTTTGTTGAATTTATGGACTTGAATGTATTAATATGTGCTGGATAATCCATTTACATTATCTAAAGCTTTTCTGACAGTTTCTCAGGAATTAAATCTTTTTAAAGTACCAAGTATGATGTAGTTTACATTGTAGAGAATTATCACATGTGTGACACAGAGTAGAGAATCTTGTTGGATCTTAGAACCTCCAGTCTTTGTCTTCAGCATTGTCTTTTGGTAGAGAAAATTTTCAGATCTGAAAAATGTCTTTATTCTATTTTCCCTTATTTGGGATATCATATAATTATCATTTGGAAATTTACCTTGAGGGCGGCGCCTGTAGCTCAGTGAGTAGGGCGCTGGCCTGATATATCGAGGGTGGTGGGTTTGAACCCAGCCCTGGCCAAACTGCAACAAAAGAATAGCCAGGTATTGTAGTGGGCGCCTGTATAGTCCTAGCTTCTCAGGAGGTTGAGGCAAGAGAATCGCCTTAGCCCAAGAGCTGTAGGTTGCTGTGAGCTGTGACACTGCAGCACTGTACTAAGGGCAGTAAAGTTAGACTCTGTCTCGAAAAAAAAAAAAAAATTACCTTGAATATGTTCAAGATATCACTGCCTCATTTTGGAGTTTAATAATGTTATAGAGCACTGATGCCATTTCAGTTTGTGGAGATAGGTGCTCCAACCCCTCTCCATCTGATGACTCGTATCTCTTAGTTCTAAGTCTTTTTTTTTTTTTTTTCGGTACTTTTCTCCATTCAATTTGCTCTCTTCTTTCTTGAATTCCTGTTATTAGATATAGAACTTACAGCACTATTCTTCCATTTTATTTTTTAATATTCTGTTTTTCTTCTTTTGTGCTTTCTCAAAAACTTGTAACCCTTTTTTCTAACATTTTCACTAAACCAGAATTTGCTGTTACTCTCAGTCTCTTTCTTTTCTTATGCCCCCTTGTTTCGTGGTTATGGTATTTTTATTTTGTGAATAATAATAAAAAAGGAACCTGAAAGAATCAAACAATGCATGGAATGGAAATTAAAAACTTTAACTATACGGCTCGGCGCCTGTGGCCCAACAGGCTAAGGCACCAGCACGTACACCTGAGCTGGCGGGTTCGAATCCAGCCTGGGTCCGCCAAACAACAATGGTGGCTGCAACCAAAAAATGCCCAGGCGTTGTGGCGGGCGCCTGTGGTCCCAGCTACTTGGGAGGCAGAGGCAAGAGACTCGCTTGAGCCCAGGAATTAGAGGTTGCTGTGAGCTGTGATGCCACAGCACTCTATCCAGGGTGACAGCTTGAGGCTCTGTCTCAAAAAGAAAAAAAAAAAAAACTTTAAATATACATATTAATTCAGTACCGCAATGTGATTTGTAGTCTTAGAAAGAAAAGGTATCACAGATGGGTTTATACCTTTTTTATTCCTCTATAGTTACTTATATGACTTTTCAGGATGGGTTGGGATAAATATTTGGTTAGTCTATCATGTTTCTGATTTTCTACCTCATTGTTTATTTGTACAGTTAACTCCTCACATTTTAAGACAATTCAGATATTTACTTCCTTCAGAATGCATTTCTCAGTCCTCCCTCAAAGGCCTAAGTCAGTTTTAGTGTCCCTCCATTGTATTTCTCTTAACTATTTTATATACTTCTATCATAAAATAGTGCATATTTACTTTCTCTGTTTCTGAGTGCTTATAAGGTAATAGTCATAGTGGTTAAGGGGGTTGCTTTGGACAGACACAAATCTAAGCTTGGATTCTAGATTCAATGTATATCTCATTGTGTGGATAGTTAACCTTTCTTAGCATTTTTTTATATGTACTATAGATGGATAGTAATACCTCTCTTAGCAGTGTAAGAGTATATGAGTATATGAGACCTTTCACATAGCAAGACATCTTAGCCATTCTTATTGTTACCATGTGAACTTCTTTATGGCAGGTACTGTGTATCTCAAGCATCTAGAAAGGAGAGCCTTAATATACGCTAGTAGCACATAGTTAATACCAAATCTTGCTACCTACATGAGCGAACCAGAATTCCACAAATAGGCATCTTAGAATCCATGCTGTTTTTGTGTCCACATATTAAAAACATCTCCATTGGCTCGGCGCCTGTGGCTCAAGCAGCTAAGACACCAGCCCCATACACCTGAGCTGGTGGGTTCAAATCCAGCCCAGGCCCACCAAACAACAATGATGGCTGCAACCAAAAACATAGCTGGGCATTGTGGCAGGCACCTGTAGTCCCAGCTACTTGGGAGGCAGAGGTAGGAGAATCGCTTGAGCCCATGAGTTGGAGATTGCTGTGAGCTGTGATGCCATGACACTCTACCCAGGGTGATAGCTTGAGACTCTGTCTCCAAAAAAAAAGTCTCCATTAACATTTATAAACTTTTTTTTTTTTTTTTTTTTTGAGACAGAGCCTCAAGCTGTCACCCTGGATAGAGTGCCGTTGCATCACAGCTCACAGCAACCTCCAATTCCAAGGCTCAAGTGAGTCTCTTGCCTCCGCCTCCCAAGTAGCTGGGACCATAGGTGCCCACCACAATGCCTGGCCATTTTTTGGTTGCAGCCGTCATTGTTGTTTGGCGGGCCTGGGATTCAAACCCACCAACTCAGGTGTACGTGGCTGGCGCCTTAGCCTGTTGAGCCACAGAAGCCAAGCCAACATTTATAAACTTTAATAGATATTGGATGCATTGGCCTTTCATAAGCTTATCAGTGATTTGATGTTTATTAAACAATATGAAGATTGATTTTGAGCCTTTGTTATAGGGTAATAGTTGTCTAACAGAAGGGTGTTTTAAGCATTGAAAAGAGTAAGAATGTTGCAGAGACACATTTATTACTCAGAACCCTGGAAATAATGTTTTTGTTTGTAGATAAGGCCTCCCCCCCCCCCCCCCCCCGTAGAGGCAGTGTCTCACTCCATCACCCTTGGTAGAGTGCCATGCAGTCACACAGCTCACAGCAACCTTCAACTCCTGGGCCTAGGTGATTCTCTTGCCTCAGTCTCCCGAGTAGCTAGGACCAGAGGCCCCCACCACAATGTTCAGCTATTTTTTGTTACAGTTTGAAGGATTGGGTTTGAACCCGCCACTCTGGGTATATGGGGCTGGCGCCCTACCCACTGAGCTACAGGTGTCACCCTGGATAAGACCTTTTAATGGTATCTCTTTCCAGGGATGAAAGAAATTGATGGTATAAGATGAAGTGATTGATAGTATAATATAAAAAGCATGGGGCGTATGCAATACTTTGTGTATATATAGCATTGTGTAGGTGATTTGTGTAAGTTAAAAGTAGAATTTCACTTGTTGGTCCATTGTTGGTAATTGAGTGTTGATTATGTGCCAGATGATATTCTTGGGGCTTGATATACAAAACATACAAAGAATTAGGGGGTATGGGTCTTAAACGCGTGAATGTCTATGTGTGTATCTGTTGGTTGGAAAGAGCAGCTAGACACTAAAGAAATAAAAAAGGACCCAGGCCTGCCAAACAACAATGACAACTACAACCAAAAAATAGCCGCGGGGGGGGGGGCTCGGTGCCTGTGACTCAACGGGCTAAGGTGCCAGCCACGTACACCTGAGCTGGCGGGTTTGAATCCAGCCCGGGCCCGCCAAACAACAATGACGGCTGCAACCAAATAAAAGTCCGGGCGTTGTGGCGGGCGCCTGTAGTCCCAGCTACTTGGGAGGCGGAGGCAGGAGACTCGCTTGAGCCCAGGAATTAGAGGTTGCTGTGAGCTGTGATGCCACTGCACTCTACCCAGGGTGACAGCTTGAGGCTCTGTCTCAAAAAAAAAATAGCCGGGGGTTGTGGCGAGGGCCTGTAGTCCCTCAACTTGGGAGATTGAGGCAAGAGAATCATTTAAGCCAGAAGAGTTGGAGGTTGCTGTGAACTGTGATACCACAGCACTCTACCTAGGGCGACAGCTTGAGATTCTGTCTCAAAAAAAAAGGATAATATATAAAGAATATTAGGGCACCTGTAGTCCCAGCTACTCAGGAGACTGAGGCAAGAGAATCGCTTAAGCCCAAAAGTTTGAGTTTGCTGTGAGCTGTGATGCCATGGCACTCTACTGAGGGTGACATAATGAGACTCTGTCTCAAAAGCAAAAAGAATACTAGATGGAGTGTAGAAGCAGATTCTTTTAGGCCTCTCTCAAGGGTAGTCCCAGAAGTATAGTCTTCTAACACACAGTTCAATGTTACAATATGCCAGTCTCTTAAGTAGAGTTTTTAACAAAGTGGTTTTACATCATGAGTTGACATGAATAAGGCTAATTTAGATAAACATTTTCTGAAGACTCTGTGGCCCATGGATGTTAACAATGTTAACATTATTCCAAATAGACTTCTATATCACTCAGGCTGATACTCTTTATTCTGAAGACAGAATAATCCCTTTTTTTTTTTTGAGACAGAGCCTCAAGCTGTCACCTTGGATAGAGTGCTGTGGCATCATAGCTCACGGCAACCTCCAATTCCTGGGCTCAAGCAAGTCTCTTGCCTCCGCCTCCTCCGTAGCTGGGACTGTAGGCGCCCGCCACAACGCCTGGCCATTTTATTTTTGGTTGCAGTCGTCATTGTTGTTTGGCGGGCCCCGGGCTGGATTCGAACCTGCCAGCTCAGGTGTACATGGCTGGCGCCTTAACCCGCTGAGCCACAGGCGCCGAGCCAAGACAGAATGATCTTAAGAAATGTCACAGTAATCTTTCATGATTGCTTTCTTTTCAGCTTTCAATATTCTGGGACTTTGGAAAACTCCAGTTGCGTGTTCAGGACTTTTCTCTCGTAGCATATAAGATACGGAGGAGGGAGTAGACAATCTGAGTTACCAGCTTAAAATTTTAAAGGCAGCTTTGACTGTATAAAGAAGAGGTTCAGGTTAGCAACTCCGAGTACTTGGACCTACTGGAAGAACTTGTTCCTTATACTATTAAGAACATAATAAATAGTGGCTCTTGATCATTCCATTTTTTTGTACATTAAACTATACTTTCTTTCTTTCTTTCTTTCTTTCTTTTTTTTTTTGAGATATACTCGTACTCTGTTGTCCTAGATAGAGTGCCATGGTGTCATCATAACTGACAGCAACCTCAAACAAACTTTTGGGCTCAAGTGATCCTCTTTCCTCAGCCTCAGTATCTGGGACTATAGGCGCTTGCCACAACACCCAGCTAATTTTTCTATTTTCAGTAGAAACAGGGTCTTGCTCTTGGTTAAGCTACTGTCAAATTCTAAGCTCACATGATCCTCCTACCTTGGCCTCCCAGAGTGCTAGGATTATAGAAATGAGCCACTATGCCTGGCCAAGATATGTTTTTTTTTTTTTTGTTGGAGACAGAGCCTCAAGCTGTCACCCGGGATAGAGTGCTGTGACATCATAGCTCACAGCAACCTCTAATTCCTGGGCTCAAGCGAATCTCTTGCCTCCGCCTCCCAAGTAGCTGGGACTACAGGCGCCCGCCACAACGCCCAGCCATTTTTTGGTTGCAATTGTCATTGTTGTTTGGCGGGCCCGGGCTGGATTCGAACCCGCCAGCTCAGGTGTACGTGGCTGGCGTCTTAGCCCGTTGAGCCACAGGCGCCGAGCCCCAAGATACGTTTTTAACAAAGCAGTAATACAAGCTTTTGAATGAAACTGAGGATTTTATCTTTTAAAGTGTTTCTTAGTCAGGAGCAGTGGCTCACACCTGTAATCCTAGCCAAGGTGGGAAGGATCACTTGAGCTCAGGAGTTTGAGACAGTCTGAACAAGAATGAAACCCTATCTCTATAAAAAATAGAAATTAGCAGGGTATTATGTCAGGTACTTATAGTCCCAGCTCCTCCAGAGGCTGAGGCAGGAGGATTGCTTGAACCCAGGAGTTTGAGGTTGCTGTAAGTTAGGCTGATGCTATGGCACTCTAGCCTGGAGCAACAGAGTGAGACAGAGTCTCCAAAAAAAACCAAAAAAAGGCATTTCCTATAGTATATTAGCTTCTTACTGTAGAGTAGCCCCAAACTTGAGGCCTGTGTAATATTTTTTACATTTACTTTTACATTACATTAAAACATTTCTAATGAACACTTGTAATGCCAAGACCTTATACAAAAGAAACTAAGTAGATTAAGATTGTATTTTAGTTGGATCCTTTATACATCTGTTCTAAGTATCCTTTATGAATGAACCTATTTTTTTTTTTTGAGTGCCTGGATTTACCAAATGCTTAATGCAAAAGTCATTTCCAAGGTTTCTAAAAAGTAGCAAAATAGGCTCAGCGCACATAACTTTGTGGTTAGGGTGCTGGCCACATACAGTACCAGGGCTGGTGGGTTTGAACTCAGCCTGGGCCTGCTAAACAATAATGACAACTACAACAAAAAAGTAGCCAGGTGTTGTGGTGGGCGCCCGTTGTCCCAGCTACTTAGGAGGCTGAGGCAAGAGAATCGCTTAAGCCCAGGAGTTTGAAGTTACCGTGAACTGTGATGCCACGGCTCTCTACTGAGGACTACACAGTGAGACTGTCTCAAAAAAAAAAAAAAAAAGATAACTTTTTTTTCCTTTATAGTGTGAGTAGGTGCTGGTAAGGGGCATGCTTACTTTATCCCAAGTTCAGTAAGCCCCTCTGGGAGGTAAACAGAGGAGTCAGTCAGAACTAAAAGTATCAGCCTTGTCTTTTCTGTCTTTATCCCTGATTTAGTATTACCCATAGCTAGAAACTTAACACTTAGATAAGCTCAGGCATCCCTCAGAGTAGCAAATGGGAATGTGTGTCCTTTCTTACAGGCAAAAGTAGATCAAGAGGAAAGAAAGCCCGGGTGGCTCTGAGCTGAGGGTAGGCATATATAGTTCTTTCTTCCACTTTCTATTTTGTGAGGAGTGCTGGTAGTTCAGTATTTTTCAGCCTCCTCTGTGCATCAGAATCATCTTAGCCTCTAAAAATTATGATTGTCTAGGGTTTGTCTGGGGTGGTTTAATTGTGCAGCCAAGATAGAGAATCACAGCTCTAATGGAAATCTTTCTACATAAGAAGCTGAGGGGATGGAAGATGTCACCTAAATTTGTACATAAATCTCAAAATGTTACCTACTCCTTCCCAAAACATTGTTAGCCATATCCTGTTTCATCTAGTTTGAAAGGTAAGAGTATAAACCATCTGATAGCATCATAAGATAGCATTATAACCTTGGGTAGATAGCTAAGCTTTTGAAAACTCAGTAAGTTTTCTCATTTGTAAAATAGAGATCATAGTGCTTACCTCATTAGGGTTGTTTTGAAGCTCAAATAAGATAATGCAGTTGAGGGGCGGCACCTGTGGCTTAAAGGAATAGGGCACTGGCCCCATATACCGGAGGTGGCGGGTTCAAACCCAGTCCCTGCCAAAAACTGCAAAAAAAAAAAAAAAAAAAAAAAAGTTAATGCACTTGAAATTTTTAACATGATAACTGGCACAGGGGATAAGTGCGTAATTACTTATCATTACATAATTTGTCAAGTCGTATATAGTATTGGAGGTTTAAAAAAAATCTTCATTCTTATAGATTTCCCTGTATCTGTGTAGTCTACATTTGTTATTTTTAATGGTAAGTGAGTTCTTATATCTTGACCCTTCGTCAGTTGTTATGACATAGCATATTTTGTATTTGCCACAAATATTACTAGAACCAACAATCATGGAGAAAGGGGTTCTCTGATTTTCTTGGAGTATATTCTCAAAATGAGATCACCAGGTCACATAGATAATTCTTATAAGATTACTCTTAGGCTTGGCGCCTGTGGCTCAACGGGCTAAGGCGCCAGCCACGTACACCTGAGCTGGTGGGTTCGAATCCAGTCCGGACCCGCCAAACAACAATGACGGCTACAAACAAAAAATGGCCAGACGTTGTGGCGGGCGCCTGTAGTCCCAGCTACTTGGGAGGCGGAGGCAAGAGACTCGCTTAAGCCCAGGAATTGGAGGTTGCTGTGAGCTGTAATGCCACAGCATTCTATCCAGGGTGACAGCTTGAGGCTCTGTCTCAAAAAAAAGAAAAAAAGAAAAAAAGAAATTTTCTATAGAGTTTTAGGATATTTTTCCCATTTTAAAGGGCATACTTACAGGTTTTAACTGTTAAGTTAGGCATGATGGTACACACCTGTAATCCTAGCATTTTGGGAGGCGAAGGCTGGAGGATTACATGAGACCAGGAATTTGAGACCAGCCTGGGCAACATAGCCAGACCCTATCTCCAAAAATAAGCTTAAAAAAAGTTTTAACAAAACATTAAGAATAATGTTTGGTTTATGTTTTTACTAAATATTTCTTATGAAATTAAGGATCTTCCCTTCTATTCCTGGTTTGCTAAGAGATTACTTATCATGAATAGGTGTTGAATTTAATTAAATGCATTTTGTCGTTCGGTCTGGTAGTGGGGGGGGGGACAGAGTCTCAATGTGTTACCCTGGGTAGAGTGCCTTGGCATCATAGCTCACAGCAACCTCATACTCCTGGGTTCAAATGATCCTCTTGCCTCAACCTCCTGAGTAGCTGGGTCTACAGGCACCTGCCACAATGTCCAGCTAATTTGTACTTTTTTTTTTTTTTTTTTTTTTGGTAGAGACAGGGTCTCACTCTTTCTCGGGCTGATCTCAAACTCCTGAGCTCAGGCAATCCACCTGCCTCAGCCTTCCAAAGTGCTAAGATTACAGGTGTGAGCCACCGTGCCGGCCTTAAATGCATTTTTTTTTTTTTTGAGACAGAGCCTCAAGTTGTCACCCTGGATAGAGTGCTATAGCATCACAGCTCACAGCAACCTCCAATTCCTGGGCTCAAGCTTGTCTCTTGCCTCCACCTCCCAAGTAGCTGGGACTACAGGCGCCTGCCACAACACCCGGCCATTTTTTTTTTTTTTTTTTTTGGTTGCAGCCGTCATTGTTGTTTGGTGGGCCCGAGCTGGATTCGAACCCTCCAGCTCAGGTGTACATGGCTGGCACTCTATCCCGTTGAGCCACAGGCGCCAAGCCTAAATGCATTTTTTCATCTGTGGAGTTGATTGCATGTTTTTTTCCTTTAAACTGTTAATGTTAAACTACCTTGCTTTCCTGGATACACCCAAATTATTCATAACAAGTGAAATTCTATTGTTTGTTTCCTCTTATTAGTCACTTTGTCTACTTCTTTGCATATCTAATAATTTTGTATTGTATACTGGACATTGTGTTTATATAAATGACACAGAAATGCTCTAGATAGTGTGTTCCGCCAATGGGGGCTCACCTTTTCTCTATTAGGCAGATAGGATGGATGTATTACTTTAATTAAGTCAGGGATTTAATTTAGGCTGAGTCAGGCCGCAGCTGTGGCAGGTACCTGCCCCAGCTTGGATTATTTATGCCTATGTGGAGGAGGGGAAGGGGGTGAGCAGGCGAGATAAGAGGGTAAGAAGTTGGTTATATGTGGCTCATGGTGGTCTCAGCTCTTACACCCAAAAGGTAAAAAAAGCTGCAAATGGTCATTGGGTATCAGATATATGACAACGGGAAGGCTGAAAGAGGAATACTTCAGTGTTACTATCCTGAGTTCCAGGAGCAGCACAAAGGTTTTGGATTTACCTGTGTGGATTAGGGAAGGCTTATGTCTGAAGGAAATAGTTGCCAAGATAGCTGGATTTTTGTCTTGCACTAACCACTAACCACTGTAGCCTAAGGCAAAGTTTACATTGGGAGGTCTTTTTTTTTTTTTTTTTTTTTTTTGCAGTTTTGGCTGAGGCTGGGTTTGAACCCACCACCTTCGGCGCCTGCAAGGTAGTGAGTTTGGGTGTGTATCCAGGAAAGCAAGGTAGGAGTATGGGACCGGCGCCCTACTCCTTTGAGCCACAGGCACTGCCCCTACATTGGGAGGTCTTATGAAGTACTTTTAAAAATTGCTTTAAAAAGCTTCATTAAAAAATTTCCACTTGGCTCGGCGCCTGTGGCTCAACGGGCTAAGGCGCCAGCCACGTACACCTGAGCTGGCGGGTTCGAATCCAGCCCGGGCCCGCCAAACAACAATGACGGCTGCAACCAAAAAATGGCCAGGCGTTGTGGCGGGCGCCTGT
>CAUYRH010046105.1:0-13536 GCA_963574655.1 Perodicticus potto
TTGAAATCTCTCCCACTACCAGGAGCTTTGGTGTTTTCTGTATTCTTTTCTGTAAATCAATTCTGTCTTATCACGGACGGGTTGGGGGGGGGGGAAATAATGTAATGAAGAATAATAAAATACATGTATTTAAAAAAAAAAAAAAGAAAAAAATCATTCACTCGGGGTGGCGCCTGTGGTTCAGTGGGTAGGGCACTGCTCCCATATGCTGAGGGTGGCAGGTTCGAACCCGGCCCCGGCCAAACTGCAACTAAAATAGCCAAGTGTTGTGGCGGGCACCTGTAGTCCCAGCTACTTGGGAGACTGAGGCAAGAGAATTGCCTAAGCCCAGGAGTTGGAGGTTGCTGTGAGCTGTGACACTACAGCAGTCTACCGAGGGTGATAAAATGAGACTCTGTCTCTAAAAAAAAAAGAAAACAGAAAGAAAGAAATCATTCACTCTACCTGCACTTGAGAACACTTCACAGAAAGGGTCACGTTTGCTCTGCTCCTGAAGGAGGCAGAGGTTTTCACCATGTGGACAGGGCATGTTCCCCAGAAGGCGAGACGCACATCGGCAGAGGCCCAGGAGTGTAAAAGCAGGTGGCATGTGAGGCAACAGCAGCTGGAAATGAGAGCACTATGAAGACAGCAAATACAAAAAGTATCCTGCAAAACTCCCAGAAAGACACCAAGAGTTTGGGTGGAGAAGCTGACTTAGCTGACTAACGCTCAGTTCCACTCACGACTGCTGCCTGCAAATAAGTCTCGGACTCTTCTTCAAGTTTCCCTTCAAACCACTGGTCCCTCACAGGACAGCAAGCCCCTGAGGCTCAGGGTTTTCATTTTGCCCTGTCATTGACTAATTATGTGACCATGGGGGTGCCACTCATCCTTTCTGATCTGTGATGGCATCCGCTAAATGAGAATTCATCCAGGGTCCACTTGAGTACAAGCATTGCCAAGGACTGATTTACATACAGCAAGGAAAGCTTCACTTACAAATTGATGCCCCAGCCATGTTTAACACACAGGCATTGCAAGTCCCTGAACCAGTGGAAAAGGGAAGGTGGAATCAGATCGGAAGCGTCCCCGTAACCAGCTTTGTTTCTCGGGGGCCGCCCAGTTCCCCGTCTGTCTCCTTCCTCCAAGAGGGGCTTCCATTTCATCCTGCCTTCCACGCCACTTCCACTTCTCTTACAAAACAGGGTTGATCTTCTTCCTCTCCATGTCCTTGCCACCCCACCACAGAAGTGAATGAATGAATGGTTTCTGGATGGTAGTTCAACTTGGCCGTTCTCGCAAAACTCAGACCCACTCACTGCTGAGGATTCCCAGCCGTCTGGGCTCTGCTGAGAATAGGCTGATCACAGATCTTCCCCAGGAATTGCTCCCTGTTCTCCTCATTGCCAGGGCCTGTTCCGTGCTGGTTACAGCCTCGCTCTCGCACCTTTTCTGGTCACGAGCGCTGCAGCTGGGAGCCACAGATCAGCATTATCAGGCTCCAGGCACTGAGGACCTGTGAGTCCACACGCCCTCTCCCTTCATGTCACGACAGGGACATGTCCTGCTTCTTTTCCACAGTTACCCCCCATGCAGGATTTGTCATTCCTTCCCTTTTATCTCGGGGGACCCGTGGTTCATTCATTCAGCAAGATTTTACCGTGTGTTCAGTGCAAGGCGCTACAGAGGACCCAGAGACAGTATCAGTTAATTCTCTTCCAGAAGTTTGAAATATTAAAGGTTGATATCTTTTTTTTTTTTTCGAGACAGAGCCTCAAGCTGTCACCCTGGAGAGAGTGCCGTGGCATCACAGCTCACAGCAACCTCCAATTCCTGGGCTCAGGCGAGTCTCCTGCCTCCGCCTCCCAAGTAGCTGGGACTACAGGCGCCTGCCACAACGCCCAGCCATTTTTTGGTTGCAGTCGTCATTGTTGTTCGGCGGGCCCGGGCTGGATTCGAACCCGCCAGCTCAGGTGTACGTGGCTGGCGCCTTAGCCCATTGAGCCACAGAAGCCAAGCCAAAGGTTGATATCTTAATATCAACTATATTATCTCTACTATATTCAACTTGTAATTTGGCATTTACCCATTAAAGGGATTCCCACTGAGCAGTAGTCTTGCCGTAACATCCTCTCTCTTTGATCTCTTTGTTCTCCACCTCACTCTACCTAGCAAAATCCCTGGCACATAGACTGTTATATAAATATTTTCTATTGGTGGAATGAACCATATTCAAAAAGCAAAGTCCCTTCTCTCTGCTCTGCTGTTCCTTCAGACAGTTCCCCTTCTTTCTTCTTCCCCTCCTGCCAGCATTCTTGACAGAGGAGGCTATATTCACTGCCATTATTTCAGTCCCACTCACTCGCTCTTTCATCTTTTTTGAAATCAGCCTGCCACCTCCACCATTCAGCTGTAATCACTCTCTCTTCAAGACCACCAGTGACCTGTTGCCAAGCCCAAGTGGCCTTTGCTTAGCCCTCAGTCCTCCTGGACCCCTGTCTAGCATGGCACTCGACTGACCATCCTCTCTCCTTACTGGAATCAGCTGGAGTAGTCCGAGATAATGAACTCAAAATGAACAATCTTCAGAATCTGCCAGGCCTGCGTTTGGCCATAGTCCAAAGCTCAGTTTCCTTATCTGTAAAATGGGATTAAAGAGGCACACGCCCGCTTGGCCTTCTAATTGCTCTCCTTACTTCCCTGTTACCTTACATGTGACAAAATCAATCAAATTGTGACTATCAAATCATTGTCAAATCAATCTCCTACCCTTGATGCTAAGTGCACCACTTTCCTGCTCAGAAAGCCTCAGCCACACCCAGAAACTGGAAGAGTGCAGATCCATAGCCCTGTGTGCATGACCAGGCACAGCCGTGCTTTGCAAGGGAACTTGCGCAGGACGGCGGAGACCCTGAGAGTCTGGAGTCTCTCCAGACTGGCCGGCCTCCAACTGGAGTCTGGACTCTAGCCGGCGGGCCTCTGGCTGTTGCCAGTTAATATCTCTTGATTTATCTCTCCTGTCTTCATTAGTAGGTTCATTGAAAGCTGAAGTTCTTCTTAGCTCTAAAATTCTATGACTTTTATCTTTCACACTTTCAAGTTCTCTATATTCCTTAGGCAAAGCAGACCCGGCCCCATTTCCTGCACTGCTCCTGCTTCCCTTCCAAAGTGTCTGTGCTCTCACCACTCTCTCTGGCTGGCTGGGTCCCTTCCCAGCTCCATGTGTAAAAATCCTTACTTTGCACTCTCTTCTAGTGCCGCTTTCTCACCCATGCCCAGAGTAATTGTCCCTCCCAATGGACACCGGTCAGCTTTACTGGTTCATCCATGCTGGAAGTCTCATTTGGATCACGCAGTTTTCTCCCCACTCCCTTCACTGCACTGGCTTAATCTTTACACGTTGGCCAGTTCTGTCTTCCTCTTACCAGATTTGGCTGTGCTGCGTCATATCCAAAGGTCCATTGCACCTGGACAGTGTCCAGCTGGTACCTCAATTCCAGCATCTTTATCCAAGGCTTCAAAACACTTCACCAAAATGTCCCGGATGATCTTAGTTCTCTCATCTGTCAAGCACTGTTAGGGCAAACTTAAGCTAAGGTAGCTGAGGTCATATATAGAAGAGACGATAAGGGGCTTGAATTTTTAGTATTAATTGTTAATATTAATTAACCTTTACAAGTTAGTATAAAATTGGCAAAGAACTGTGATTGCATTGTATTAAAAACCTAGAATAATGGCTAAAGCACATTTATCCATTTAACAATAAATTGAGCCCAATTCCACATGTATCTGAGCACATTTATGTCTGCTCGAGTCCAATAGTTTACAACTGGGGCAGAAATCAGAATCATTCATGGGAATTTTTTTTTAATATTTGGCCAGGGCTGGATTTGGACCCGCCAGCTCTGGCATATGGGGCTGGCGCTCTACTCCTTTGAGCCACAGGCACTGCCCATTCATGGGAATTTTTTTAAGTTCGTACCTCTGAGTACCAGCTGCAGAGATTCCAATTTGGTAGATCTGGAAATAACCTGGGCACCTATCCTTAAACCCCGGCACAGTGATTAGGATCGTTCTAGGAGCTGTGTGGCACACGGACAGTTGCATCCCTCTAGGAAGCATCCGGAGTCGGTTTGGGTTGCTGAAGATGCTCCTCGCCTCCATCAAGAGCATCAAGAAGCTGGGAGGTTCACCCAGCTTTAGCATCAGGAGCAGCTGGGTTAGGATCTTTGCTTTGTAACTTACTAGATGGGTGACCACCAGCAAATTACTTATCTCTCTAAAGCGTCCCTACCTGTAAAATAGGACAAGGACTGTACTCACTGTACAAGAAGAAAGAATGGGATTGACTCTACAGAGTACCCAGCACGGTATCTAGCAAGCAGTAAATGTCAACTATTATAATGGCAATGACTACCCAAGTCCCTCCCTACTTGGCTACCTTCAAGGCCAACTTACAGTAGCCTAGAAGAAAATATTAGCACAAGGTAACTGATCTCTCTCCTGGTATATTTGGAAAGATCAGTATGTCAGCAACAAACACTTGTCTTGCATTTTTTATTCTCTGCAGTTATTGGAATAAACTTTAGTATATATGATTATAATAGCATATATAAAATATATGTATGACTCGATCTATAGTACATCAAGTGATCAGATAAAAGGTCTTGACCCTTTCTGACTTTTAAACCAAACATTTTTAGAGGTTTTTGTTAGCATAGACAGAAACAAAGCACTGTCTCAGTGTTTGATGTGTTAGTTTTTGGCCCAAGTAATATATGCACGTACATAGAAGCCCATGTCAAAATGTGTCCTTGGAGGGCGGATTTAATGTTAGTGTAAAAATAGATTCTTCAGGCTCGGCGCCTGTGGCTCAAGCAGCTAAGGCGCCAGCCACATACACCAGAGCTGGTGGGTTCGAATCCAGCCTGGGCCTGCCAAACAACAGTGACAACTATAACCACAAAATAGCCGGGCGTTGTGGCAGGTGCCTGTGGTCCCAGTTACTTGGGAGGCTGAGGCAAGAGGATCACCTAAGCCTAGGAGTTTGAGGTTGCTGTGAGCTGTGATGCCACAGCACTCTACCAGGGTGACAGCTTGAGGCTCTGTCTCAAAAAAATTAATGAATAAATAAATAAATTCTTCAAATCATGCTTGTTTTATCAAAGTACCTTTTGTTTTCCTTTTCAATACGTACAATTAAATTCTTATATTTATTACAACCATCTCAGTGTCTGTTTCATGAGAAATATCTCAAAGTAGGACTGTAGGAAGACAGGAATTATGTCTGTCTTATTCACTGTTGAGTTCCCTGAGCCTAGCACTGTGCCTACCACATAGTGAGTTTCAAGTAAGTATTTGTTAAGTAAGAGGAAGAAAGGAGGATGGGAGCAAGGGCAGGATGAATCTATGTACAGTCACAAATTTAAACTTTGATTATTAAACTTGAGTGCAAATGTAGTGTATATAAAAAGCTAAGACAATCTCAACCCACCAAAGTTTACATTCTAGCTAGAGGTATCTAACAAATTCAGAAATATGTGACATGCTATGTACTTAATAAGTGTGTTGGAATGACTGTCCTGGGGGGGGGGGGTTGACATAATTTTTGTCAATTATTTTTTATTGAATCATAACTTTGTACATTGATGCATTTATGGGGTTCAGGGTACTGCTTCAATATACATTGTGAAAATGCTCACATTGAACTAAGTAACACATCCATCACAATTATCTCATTTCTTAATAGTTTTGAAATGTACCATTGCATCATGCACATCAGGTGAGGTCTCCCCAAAATATCCTCCTTCCTCCCGTACCTCCCCTCCCCGCTCTCCTCTTCACTTCTCCTTTCTGGACTATAGTTATGTTTTGCCATTTGTATGAGTGTGTAGGGGATTAGGTATTGATTTCATAGTAGTATTGAGTTCATTGGATACTTTTTCTTTTCCATTCTTGAGATCCTTTACTAAGAAGAATATGTTCCAGCTCCATCGGTTGACATAATTAGAGGAAGCATTAGGCCAGAGATTAATCCAGAAGGTGGATTGAAAGAGACAAAAAAGGAACTGAGTTTAGAAAAAGCAGAAATATATCTCATGAGCTATAAATACAGCCCTGGAGTGGGCAGGGGGCAAGCGGTCCTCTGAACCGAAGTGAGTTTCTGCAGTGCGGAGGGTGGGAAAGTGTGTCTGTTGTTTGGATAAGTACATTGAATAGCGTAGTTATTTTGATATTTAATTTGAAAAGTCTTCAAACATTAAAGGTTGACATGAGATTTTTGTGTTCAGAAAACAGGGGCGTAGGTTAGAAAATAAGTTTTCCAAGCAGACTTGGAGCGTCTGTCTGAGCGCAGCAACTCTCCTGGGGAAACCTCAGATTCAGACCTGCGGGGAGATCAAGGCGTGAAGGAGGCAGGATCAAGCTGAACCACCAAGCCCGCAGCCAACCCTACTGGGAGTTCTGGCCCAGGGGTGGCCCTTCACAAGAGTAGTTCAAACTCTCAAGCTGACCAGTTGTTGGATTCGGGTGTCTCCTCCTTCCCCGCTCCCCAGAGTGGGACCTTGGGCGAGGAAGCGCTCTCCAGTCTCTCAGCAAGCCACTCAGCTGGAATGAGATTCAGTCCCCAAGAGGCAGCACACCCGACCGACCGACCGACCGTCTCCGCAGCTGGTCTAGAGGGATTGAGTCTGGAAGGGGGAGGGAGCAGGCGGGGCCCCCAGAGTTCTGAGGGGGATCATCAAAGTGGGCTTACCAGCGAGGCCACACTGCTCTGAAAGGGTCCGCCCGCTGTGGGATCCCAAAGATGGTTTCAGACTTTGATCCTCCCCTTCCCCCTCTGTCGTCTTCTGTTTCACAGGCTTCTTCGCTTTCTAGTCAGTTCTTTTCCCATCTTTATTATATGTACCACATATATATTTGTGCATTTCTGCTGCCCCAAAGAACGTTTATACTGCTTGGTGTTCCTTCTCCTGTCTTCTAAATAAAGCTCCATGTCCCAGTCCTAAGATCCTTGGGGCGGGTGGTGGTAACAGAACAGCCTTAGAGCACAGCCATCGTGACTCAACTCCATGTCACATCCAGCTGCACAAACTTCCTGTCTTCCTGCATTTATCTCTTTGTCCACCAGGTGAATGCCTGCAAGTTAACACCTGGCAAAGGTGTGTTTCTCCATTTCTCTATTAGAAACTTACCTCTGCACTTCCTTTTCAGGTAACATAAACTGATTAACTGGAAATGAGAAAACAAGCGATCCTCTGCTATGGAAGTTATCAAATGGCTGCTTCCTAACCACTCAAAAAAATCTGTGTAATAAAAATAACTCAGTGAAACAACAGCAGCAGTGATGCTTTGTTGGTCTTCAACTATGAACTCTCAAAAGGCAGCATTTGCACCTGTTCTGTGCACCATTCCCTTGCACAATGTCTAGCACACTGTTGGAACTCGATAGAATGAGATAATTTTTTACCCGGCTGCACCTGGGAAGACTGGCCGGCTGCCACCACCTACATGGCTGGTGTGCTTCAGTGATTCCTGTGCCTTTATGTAGAAGTAAAGTCATGAATTACCACTTCCAGACAGATTGCTGTAAGGATTACCCATTGAATAGAACAGTTTTTTGTCTGTATTTTTTAAATATACTAGTATAATCCTTTTTTATGAATCAAGAGGAGAATTGAAGGAGAAAGGAGGATTATGAAATTATGTTACTTCTGTATCAGCAACCCAGAAAGGGCTTTACATTCCATCATTTCTTTATAGCAAAGTTTTTTCTTTTTTAATTGAATAGAGTTCAAAAAATTGTAAGTGCTCTTACTAACCTTGTGGTAATTCAGGACTTTTGCTTAGTAAAATGTGAGACAGTGGGGAATCGAGGGTACTCTGTAAAGTCATCTTGCTTTGACTCTTGAGTGGAAAGAAGATAAAGAAGTGGAAAGTAAATGTAGCAGATTAGATTAAAATCATTTGCTTATTGGGGGGATGAAAAGAAAATGATACACAAAGGATTTGCTCCATCTGTGATTCTTCATGAGCATGCTATTTTGCAGTTGGATTCCCTGCCAAAAAATCAAAACGGATTTTACACGTGAGTAGTAATTTCTGTGGTCTCCCCTGGCCTTTTATAAGTAGTATCTAAGGAAAGATCTGGCAAATTATAAGGTAATGAAAAGTAAAAGACTTTCTTTGGTATCTGAGGGCTGGTTACCATTTTCAGGTTTTCCAAATTTAAGGAAACTGAGGCGACAGGAACATGCCCAGGGCTCCTAGAGACATGTCTTCCTTGGAAATAAGGAGAATGCAACTGACCTTTACGGTGTAGTCTCAGGACTGAGGCAGTATCTGAACGCCCGGGGAATGAGAAAGGCAAAGGACAGAAATGAGGAACAGGATTTATTTTTTTAAAACGAAAATATCCACCATTTATGATGTACCAGACTTCCCATATGTTAACTTAAATGCTCCTGACATCAAACCAGTAGGCTTGTTTCTATTCCATAAATAAAGAAACCAGAGAGTTAAGGAATTTTCCAAGGTCACAAACCCAATAAATAGTGGAGAGGAAGGATTTGAAAAGAGATCTGTCTGCTTCCAAAGCCTGTGCTTTCCCCAGGACGCCAAGAGAATTTCCAAATGTGAACTTTGCCTTCATATTAGCTGTAATGCCATCTTCACCTGCTTTCCTGAAGCCTGAAGGTATAAAGTGACTTCAGAAAGGAGTGAGAATTGTTCAGGATTTCATTGGTGGGGAAATACTCTGGAGTGAATTTGGCCTGAAGAACTAAGAGCATAATAAATGCTGGGACTGCAGTACTGAAAATATAGACACTCCCACGTGTTGTCATTTTTAACGTCTGCATTAGGAATGGCTAATTGTCTTTCACCTGTGTCTCTGATCATCATAATCTTTCTTCAGGGAATTAAAGTGGTTTTGTGTGTTTGCCAGTTAATAGTATTTGCTCAGGAGAGTGTTAACTGCGTGTAACTTCAGTCAAAATGGATCGTTTTGGTGGTGATCGAAGTTAATATTTTCAGTGGACAAATTATGCCAATCTGTCAGATTTCATGAAAGTGACACGATCGGTAATTTTACTTGCCATAATTCTGGAGATTGTGCCCAGAAACTACGTGTTCTATTTATGTGATTTCTACAGAAATGCTGTACGTTCTAGAGATGAGTGTATTTTAACTTCACGAAAATCCAAACTCTTTTATTGTTTATACTTGTGAAGCACACCCCATCAAAGGATTTCACAGAGCAGTATCTGAATTCTTATTAATTTTTTTTATTATTATTGGGGATTCATTGAGGGTATAAGCAACCAGGTTACACTGATTGCATTTATTAGGTAAAGTCTCTCTTACAATGTTTTGCCCCCAAAAGGTGTAGCACACACCAAGACCCCACCCCCTCACTCCTTCCCTCTCTCTGCTCTTCCTTTCCCCACTCCTCCCTCAATCTTACAGTATTTCAAAAAAAGTTGAAAGCAATGCTTTTAAAACTATCACATAAACCAAAGAAAATTATGTCTATTTAATATGTGATAAGCAGATCTGTTGCCGCTGAACATTATAAACGTTTAAAATGGCAATTGAATATTTTTAACACTTTAGCCTTCCTCTGTTTCAGTTTGGTTTTGAGTCTTGATTGCCAGAAGCCGTGCTGTAAGTGATAAACTGGGAAGCAAGACAGGCAGGGATATGTAGTTTGTGCAAGACTACGTGGGCACTTGGAAAAATATAATGTTGTCTGTTTTAAATAGTAACAGTTGTAAAGTTGTCAATCTCAGGCTCCTATTTGAACTGATTGCACTTGATAAAAAAATAACAAGCTGTGACAAATAGAAGGGCAAAGTTTCCGTAATTCACTAAAGAATGTCTCTACTCAAAGCTTTGTGGCAAAAAAAAAAAAAAATGTCTTATTTGGGGCACAATTGCAGAGTTGAAATAACAGCCCATGAATACCCTGGAGAAATGACTACATACCCAAGGTGAATGCTAAAGCCTTCCCTCTTGAATGAGCCTTTTAATCAAGGCATTATCTTGCCTCTGAAAAAGTCTTCAGCGGTCCTACCTAAAGATTAATGGGAAAAGCTGAAACTCTGAGTTGGCCTATTTGCAGAAACAATTTTAAAGATTTACTGATGGTTGACAAATGCCATTTAAGCTTTCAAAGCCAGCCATATGCTTTTGAAAAGGACTTAAAGGAAATCCTCCCACTACAGAAGGCGACTTTGAAGGATCTCTGTGATAGCCTCTGTTAGGTGTAGGGCCGTGTTGAGTTTTCACTTTCTTGCCTTTCCCCCCACACACACTTTTGCTGAATTCCTAAAACGGGGGTTCAGAAAAAGAGGACTGTAAGACTTCTTCTAATATATTTCCGTGCTCAAAAGATACTCAAATACTTTTGTTGTTAGTGAGAATCAGATAAGTTCTTGCCAAACAACTGTGTGTGTAGAGAATCTTTCTCAACTACCTTTCTCTTAACATAGGAGCTGTAAGTAGCCCCCAGCATTGAACATGGAATGCCACGTTGTTCAGATAAAGAATTAATGCTTTTGAAAGGTGTTTATATGTTTTGGTTTAGTTCTGGTTTACATTTGGCTTTAGTGTACAGATTATTTTAGACTTCCAGAGTGACATGAACACCATCTTATTTCACACTTATTCTTCTGCGCCTCTCGCCATTCATTGGTTTTGGGTCAGGTAAAATTTATTCAGCCCAAAATATAACCCATTTCCAGAGAGATTCTATTCACAGTGTTTCTTTAGAAGTTAAAATTCTGAATGCAATTTTAAAATACCACCCCATAATAAGGTGAATTAGAATGGCCCCCACTCAGACTTAGTCATTGCCTCCTCCTACCAACCTCAATCTCTAAGTGATCTCAGGGACAGGACCCCCCTGCCTGATCCGCAGGGCGGGAGACGGGCCCTGGGGCGGCAGGGCCGGTGACTCTGCGGCCCTGGCTCTGCGCTGAGCACCAGGAGTGGGAGTAGGTGGGGGGTGGTTTGGGAGCAGCACGGTCTGGCCTTGTTTGCCTATTTCCTGGGCTGCTGACAGTGATCTGACAGAAAGCGACATGGACACAAAGACGCCAAAAGGGGCAGGAGATGAGGGTGAGGCCAAAGCAGAGAAACTGAGAAAATCCAGTGAAGTGGAAGCTGAAAGGATAAACACATGAAGGCTTAGAGCCCCTTCTCAGCCACTGCAGCGGCCACACCTCCCCCAAACCCTGGAAGAGACGACGCCACTCACCCGCCCTGGGGACTGTTAAAGGCCCAGTGTGGTGATGGCCGGACAGGTTTTCACACAAGGCCCTCACAACAGCTAGAAATCCTAGTGGTCAGTGTCCTGCCCTTTCTCCTAAAAGCTGGCAGCTGGCATCACGCGGTGGCTCACACCTGTAACCCTGGGACTCCGGGAGGTGGAGGCAGGTGGATCCCTTGAGCTCAGGAGTTTGAGATCAGCCTGAGCAAGAACGAGATTCTGTCTCTACTGAAGACAGAAAACCTAACCAGGCTGTGGCAGGCACCTGTAGTCCCAGCTGCTGGGGAAGCAGAGGCAGGAGGATCCCGTGAGCCCAAGAGTTTGAGGTGCTGTGAGGCAGGAAACCCCGGCACCCTACCCAGGGCCCAGGGCAACAGAGTGAGACTTTATCTCAAAAAATAAATAAATAAATAAAAAGCCGGAACCTAACGAAGGCTCGCCTCTGACAGAGTACAATCACACAGCACACGCACTAGCACACAGCCCCTCTCAGTCCTCTTAGCTCACCTGGATTATTGGAGCAGCCCCTGTGGGCTGACTGCCCTCCAGCCCATGCTTCAGACCACCACCAGACCACATTTCTGTCTCTGCTAAAAAGCCTGCAGTGACCCAGAGTGCCCATACCACCAGCAGAGTCCAGCTTCATCTGAGTTGGTACTGAGTCATGAAATCTAGAACATTTCATCACACAGAGGGAAAGTTACACCCTTTCAGAATTCCTTCTCGGCCCTCTGGCTTCATCGGTGAGAAGTCTTCGTGAAGGTTGGCTGGTCTTCATTGTCTTACTCTACTGAGCTTCCTTTTTGTCAAAGGGAGACCAGGCTTCAGGCTCAGTTCAACCTGGCAAATCTCACTAGAAATCTAACCAGAATTGAATAACATTGTTTGGTTTTTTCCTTGGCTATACGTGAATAGTTTCCTTTCTTACAGGTGTAACTGGTTTTCTAATTAGAGGTAGTCGATAGAAATTTTCCATTAAACTTAGTAACTTAAGTCAATTAATATACATTCATAGAGCTATAGATGTATCGACAATGCAAACATATTTTTTATGTATGTAGATGTTATATACAAATATGTTTTTTTCAACAATAGTTGATTATTGCCTTATAGAGCCAAGTAATGAGTTTGGAAAACACCAAGCTGAGAGATAAAGTCCAAACACAGCCTGTAAATCCCACTGTGATCTTCCTCCCACCCCAGTCTCCAGCAGGGTCAACTTTCTGCACTGCCTCCTGTACAACTTATAACAACTGCAATCACTGGGCGCCCTGACAGAGCACTCACTGGCCCTGCAGCTAAGATCATCTGCTGCTCATCATTTCATCCCACTCATGCTCCCCTTAGCTGAAGCAGGGTCCCATCCACGGAGCTTCCAGAGTAGACAGCGTCTCTAGTGGATCACCTGTCACTTGTGTAACCATTTGTTCATCTCCCCTCCTAGTCTGTGAACCCCATGAGGTCAGGAATTTCATTCAAGTCCCTGACACATCTGTCTAGTATAGAGGGTGTTTCAATAAATGTCTGATGCATTGACAAATTATTTTTATCTGGAAGGCAAATGATCAGAGCTATTTAATAACCAAAGCTTTAATAACAGTACACTAAAGGATTTACACATAATAAAGTCAACCATAATGGGTGAGCATGAGGGCTCTATCAAAGAGTAGAAACAAGAGGTGGACTTCTCCCTGGTCAGGAATCTCACCCCATCTGCACTCTAGGTGGAATAAAGGAGAGGAAATTTGTGGGTGGATCTGGTCAAGTGAGCGAGCAGATAATGGGACCTCGTTGGGGACACAGTGAAGCTGGAAAGGCCTGTGACCTACATTGACCAGACAGGAGAAAATGTCCTTACAAAGATCGTAAACCATGAGACGTATGAGGCTAAATATGTGATTTGCGCTGTTCCTCCTACTCTGGGATGATTGACTTCAATCCCCCTCTGCTAAGGATGAGGAACCAGCTGATCACTCGTGTGCCTCTGGGTTCTGTTATCAAGTGTATAGTTTACTACAGTGAGCCTTTCTGGAGGAAAGAGGGTTACTGTGGAACCATGATTATTGAAGGGGAGGAAGCTCTAATTTCCTACACATTGGGTGATACCAAACCTGATGGCAGCTATGCTGCAATAATGGGATTTATCCTTGCCCACAAAGCCAGCAAGCTGGCACGTCTTACCCAAGAAGAAAGGATGAAACTTTGTGAGCTCTATACAGAAGTTCTGGGATCCCAGGAAGCTCTGAAACCATCACATTATGAAGAGGAGAACTGGTGTGAGGAGC
>CAUYRH010046108.1:0-48913 GCA_963574655.1 Perodicticus potto
AAAGACCGGGAGAGGAACGGAGAGAGCTTCTCTCTCCCCACTTGAAATCTCTCCCTCTACCAGGAGCTTTGGTGTTTTCCGTATTCTTTTCTGTAAATCAACTCTGTCTTACCACGGAGAGGTGGGCGGGGGAATAATGTAATGAAGAATAATAAAATACATGTAAGAAATAATATAGATTTTATATAACCTCTCCCAGTAAATTGAATGGTAGGAAACAATTCCCAACTCATTTTATGAATACAAGAAGAAGAACAAGAAAAAAGCAAAAAACAAAATAGTAAATCTAATCCAAAAATATATATAAAGCATAATTTAAAATGACCAAGTAGTTTCACCCCAGAAATACAAGGTGGTTTTAATATACAAAAACCAGTATAATTCACACACACATACAAAAAAATCAGTGTAATCAATTTGAAGAATTAAGAAGAAAATCATAAAATCATCTTGATCAATACATGAAAAGCATTTAGCAAAATCCAACATACATTCATGTGAAAAACTCTAAAGAAAGTATGAATTGAAGGAAACATCCTCAATCCAATAAAGAGAATCTATGAAAATTTTATAACTAAGGTCATATTGAACGTTGATCACCCCTTGGTCAAGAGAAAATTGTCAGATATGGCAATTCCCTCAGCTAAAAGTAAAATAAGCAAAAAAGTCAAATTTGTTTTTTTAATTATTTTTTAGTAAATCATAACTTTGTACATTGGTGCATTTATGGGGTTCAGGGTACTGCTTCAATATATAATGTGAAATGCTTACATTGAACTAAGTAACACATCCATCACAATTATACTCATTTCTTAATAGTTTGGAAATGTACCATTGCATCATCCACATTAGGTGAGTTCCCCCAAAATACCCTCCCTCTTCCTGTATCCCCCCTCCTCTCCCCACTCTCTCCTCTTCCCTTCTACTTTCTGGACTATAGTTATGTTTTGCCATTCATAAGAGTGTGTAGGTGGTTATATATTGATTTCATAGTAGTATTGAGTAATCAGTTCACTACCATTAAAGCCAGTATTAAATATTAAAATATCTTTTGGTTTGGATATAAGTAAAATATTTAAACAAAAAATAATAGTGCAAGTTTTTAGATATCTACTTTTGAATTTTTTTAATATTTTAATTACTTTAATGTTCTAGAAAAGAACAGCACCATTTTTAAAATACACTAAAATGGTTATTGTTCCCTCTAACACTTTCAGGCAGCTCTTTTTCTTATTCTTTTCCAGGCTGTCTTCCCACATACTTGCATTGATTCGTACTCTTTCGAATACTCAGAAAGATCCATTCACGTTTCCAGCATTCTCTCTCTATGCAGCTCTCTCTCCCTTACTCTTCCCTATAAATTCCAGATGCCTTGATCTTCCTGGACTCCCAGCTCTGTCTTTAGCCCACAGGTCTTTGTCTGGGTTCCCCATCTGAACATAGTCAGGGTCTTCAGAGAACAGAGCCTATGGGAGATGATATATATATATTTGACTCTCCATAGTTGACCAGCTCCTGGCATTGACCACCTCCTTTGTACAGTTCCTAGAGTGGTCAACTTATAGAGGTTCTAATGTATTTATACAGAGGGTGCCAAAAAAATGTACATACATTTTAGGGAAGGAAAAAACTATATTAAAATTGTAATACTCAATATATACCAATAAAAAAAGATGAATAAAAGTCAAGTTTGACTTCTGCAATTACTAGAGGTGCCCAGAGTGGCTACCATTAGTATCCAGACACTTTGATTACACATATTACTGCTTGAGCTACATTGATCAAAGTGTCCACTTACATCTTGAGCATGCCATTTCAATTTCTTTTGGAAGCACCACCAGTGTAGCTGATTTTCTATGTTATAGTACATCCCTTAAAATCCCCCATAGGCAGAAGTCAAGGGGTTTGAGTCAGGAGAAGGTGAGGGAAACAACCACGCTTCTCTGTCTTGCCCATTTTCCCAGCAAATTCTGGAGGTCAGCTCTTACATCCTGATGCATGTAATAATCTTGGGAAGAAAACTTTCCATTTTGCTATTTTAGGAATGCTCTGTATGCTTCTTTTGCTAACTCCTGTCTCATGGGCACACTGGGAGACTTCTGTGGTGAGTGTGTAAACTGTTCCAACACCAGAGCAGAATAAGCAGGATTGTGGACGTGGGAGGCCTCCCAGATCTTCCCTTGTGCACATCACACTCAGCACCTCACGTTTCACACTGATCACGAATGCGTGCATTGGGCAAGCGTGTTGGAGATTCTGTTGCACACTCACTCTCCATTGTCATCATACTTCCACAATATTCTCGAACTTCAATACCACTTCAAAACGGTCTTGCACTCCTCAAACAACCATGCTCCCACCATCATTTTTGACCGCCTTGCCTCTCACATGGTGACGCTAGCTTTCATTTGATTAATGCCATCTTTTGAGTGAATGTCATACTACACATTACTACTGAAATTCAATTCAACTTCAAAAAGTAATAGATAGATAACATCTCTTTAAATGTGTACACATTTTTGGCACTTCCTGTTATATATACATATGTAAATATATATAATGGTATATTAATCAATTTATTTATATGAAGATGGATTATGATTAATTGACTCATGAATTATGAAGGCTAAGAACTTTCATGATCTTCTGTTTGCAAGCTGGAAAGCTTTCATCAGAAAAGTCAGTGGTGTCATTACAGCCTGAGTCTGAAGACCTGGGAACCAAAGGATCTGGCCTTACAGTGTAAATCTCAGTTCAAGGGAAGAAGATTGATGACCCAAACTCTAACAGGCAGTTGGGAAAGTGCTAAATCTTCCCTTGCTCCACTTTTTGACCATCTAAACTGGTCAACTCCAAAGAGGAAGTAACTTAGAAATGATGGAGAACATAGAAATGAAGCCTAAAGTGTGATAAATGTTACTTCCTGTTTAAAAATCAGCTAAGAAGCAGCTAAGAATCCTACCTCTCTCTCTGAAACTGACTCAGAGAAAGAAACTTACAAAGAAAAGAAGGAAAAACAACACCCACAAAGCTCCTTGGGTTTGGATTGGCTGTGGCATGAATCATGACTTTAATGATTGGATGATACCTGCCCACACTGGAAAGAGCAGTCTTCTTTATTGAGTCAACCAGTTTAAATACTAACATCATCCTGAACACTCTCAAAGATGCACCCAGAAGTAATGTTTAAGCTGGGCACCCTGTGATCCAGTCAAGTTGACATGTAAAATTACCCATCACACCCTCCTTGGTCCACAGCCTGGAAATATTCCCAGCCTATAGACGAGAGTAATCATAGGACTCAACTCTTCCTTTAGCTCCCTCCTCTCAGGGATCACTGTCCTTCCTTGTTTGCTGTTCAGCACCTTGAGACATGTTTTATCTAGTTTCTCAGTCGTTTGAAGTGAGAAAGTAAACCCAATCCTCATTACTCCATTTTGGATAGATCAAAGCCTCCAAAAGTTTACTTTTGATGCAATCAAATGTGTTAATATTCTGCTTTATAATGTGTGCCTGTTGAGTAATAAATATGTTTCCATGTAAGATTAGCTTCATTTTTCATGCTCAATTCTCTGGGAATTTATTTCTGTCTATAATGTGAAGCAGATTTCTAATTTTGTGAGTAGGTTCTATGTAAATACAAGTGGATAAGAGTCTTGTTTTGTCCCTATTCTGCTGTGGGGCCCTGGGAATTTGCTTCCTTCCCCTGAACCTGTGTTCCAATTGGTAGAAAGGGAATAATAGTACACCCACCTCCTGGTTTTGTTATTTACATAAAATGGTCCGTATCACTTCCTTATTACAGTGTCAGGTATATAAAGAAGATGTTAAAAAATGCTGCTTTCCCTTTTGCTACCCTCCCAACAATAAGCTGTGGGGGTTTTTGGTAATTTATCTATTGCATGATAGCCTGCTAATATTTGTCTTCTTAGTTACCATATTATACATTTGTTTTGTTTTCTGATGTATCCTCAGAAAAAAAGAGCAGGACCCAGCCCATTGTAGGCTCTCTGTCAATATCTGTTGAGATGCCGAACGAGCCTTCCCTTCCTCACCCCCAGTATTCATCGCTGCCACCTCATGTATGTCTTGATGATTAATGTTACCAAGAACAATTGCTATGGTTTGATGTGTCCTGTTGCCAATGTGAGTGGTTCCTTTAAGAGATGATTAGGCCATACAGGTTCCTCCCTCTTGAGTGAGACTGAGGCCCTTATAAAAGAGGCTTCCCTCAGCATTTGGCTCTCCTGCCCTTCCACCTGCCTCCACGTAAGGATACAGCACTGTGTGAGGATGCAGCATTCCTCCTCCCCTCCACAGTGTGCAGCAACAGGCACCCTCCTAGAAGCCGAAAACAGTCGTCACCACACAGTGGATCTGCCAACACCTTGATCTTGGACTTCCCCGCCTCCAGAAGTAACAAATAGATAACAAATTTCTATGCTATATCAATTATCCAGTCTTAGGTATTTTGGCAAAGCAGCACAAAGACAACAGTCTTAGGTGTAGGATTGACAAAATTTATGCACAAATTTTAAAGGAATAAACAAAGGTCAAATTTTTTTTTTAATCTTTCAAAGTTTGTAACAGTGGAAATACTTTTGGCCCTAGTAACTGATACTTCACATGCACCATCTTTGACATTTGAGCTGAACTAACACTCTCTTGGCCCGTACAATCCTTTCAGGGTCTAATACCGAGCAGGGTGGTCAAATCCTGTTGCTCAAGTCATGTGGGCTGTGAAGTAGTAGATGTTACTCTTAGGGAGACAGTTGTGGGTTTATTGTGGCTGGAGACTGGAGGCAGCGGGGTGGAGTAAGAATGTACTAATGAGTGGCTAAAACATTTCCCTTCTTTCTACAAGGACCTATCTTACAGGTGTGTTTGAACCCCTGCTGCCACATCTAAACTGGTCAACTCTAAAGACGAAGTAACTTAGAAATGATGGAGAATATAGAAATGAAGCCTAAAGTTGATAAATGTTTCTTCCTTTTTAAAGAATCAGCTAAGAAGCAGCTAAGAATCCTACCTCTCTCTCTGACACTTACTCAGAGAAAGAAACTTACAAAGAAAGGAAGGAAAAAACAACACCCACAAAGCTCCTTGGGTTTGGATTGGCTGTGGCACGAATCATTAATTTCCCCTAGGCATGAACAAGAGTGTCATTAGGATGCATTAAGCATTCTCTAAGAGGGTACAGGGCCCAGAGGACAATGGGCTTGCTCTCTCCACTACTCCATAATCAATGCCGATGACTTAAACCTGCTCACAGAATCGCCTCCTCTCCATGAGCTCTAGACCTGACTTTTCCTTCCTTTCCTATGGGGATGAAAACCTATTCTCACAGTGGGGGCTTCCCGAACAGCCATCTCAGAATCCCAAATACCACTGACCTGGAGAGGGAAGAGAGGCATGGAAGAGCCCTTTTATTTATTTATCAACAAATCAGTTGGGAGTTCGATGTCAGGGTCGCCTTGTGTGTGACTCCTGCACTTCTCTCCTTTCATTCTCTTTTCTCTAAATTCCTTCTACGCACCCACCACCACTGCCTGCCTCACTCTGACCCATCCCCCTCCACGCCTCTCTCCCTTATACCTATCCCATCTCCCCTTTCTCATTTTCTGTCCTTTTAGATGAGGTCACCCTGATGGGATGAAGGACACAAGGCTCAAAAGAGGTCAGACATTAGCACGCCTATCACTGTGCTGCTACTGACACTGGGCAAACCCATCCATCACGGTTCCACTACTCCATTAGGCTGCCCATGAAATATGCCCTGCTCTGAAGCGCACAGCCATACATCTCGTGGTCTAGACACCTTCCTGTTGTGTGAAGATCAATGCCACTCGGTCATGCATCATGTGTCACCAGTAGCCCTCACTCTAATAACTGTGTCTATTCTCTAGTCTGCAGTATAAATTATGGCACTGGGGAAGTACTATATTATTCAGCAACCTTGGTCACTAATGGATTATTGGGTTTATCGGTTGATAATGGGAGCTCCCTGTCTTTCTTCTCTGCTCCCCCAGCCCCTTTCTTCTCACTTTTGGATGAATCTCACTTAGTCTTATTTATTTCTCTCTATTCTTATTTTATTTGGTTCTGGTTTGAATGATGGCTGCTTTAGACTTCTGTCAACACACTCCTGTCTCAAACCCTTAAAGTGATGATGCTCTAAAATCAGCCCAATGAGAAAGAATTCCCTGTGGTTGCCTGTTAGATAATGGACTGCGTCCAGGGCGATTGTGCAGACTTCTATTTGCTAAGGTTTTTGTTAAGGTGCCTTTAATTGAAGGGCAGTTTTATAGAACCAAGTTCAGGCTATGTCCCCAGGTGTCCTGTGGGCTCAATCCCATAAAGCCCCCTCCACAGTCCTTGTCTGCCACTCACTGGCGATTTCCACCATAACACTGGCTCTCAGTTTTCTTTCTCTGTAAAATGGGTGAGAGGGGCAGGCAGAGCTCAAATGGACAAAGAGGATGAAGAAACTAAGAACAGTGAGGAACTCTGAATGTCAGAGTTTACATCTGGAACCATATCAACTCTGGGGAAAGAGATGGTTTCCAACCATCTGACTTTCTGAAAGCATTAACTCTTTATATTAAAAATAACAAACTTTTATAAAGTTTTAATCCATGAACTGTCTGAAGACACACTAGGCTTCCCAGAGACAGACCTCTTCATTACCAGACTTCCAGCAGAGGATGAGTATGGGGAGAGGGCAGTATGACTCAAATATCAGGGGAAAAGTCAGGCAATGTGGCCCTTCCAATCTTGTCTAACCTTTAGGTTCCATAGTTTTATGATATATGGCAAACAACACTCTTTTGATACATATTTAAAAAGAAATAATTTTTTTTTTTGAGACAGAGTCTCACTCTGTCACTCTGAATAGAGTGCCATGGCATCACAGCTCACAGCAACCTCTTGGCTCAAGTGATCTCTTGCCTCTCCTGCATAGCTGGGACTACAAGTCCCCACGACAATGCTCAGCTAATTTTTTCTTTTTTAGAAGAGATGGGGGTCTTCCTTTCCCTCAGGTTGATCTCAAAGCCCTAAGCTCAGGGAATTCACCAGCCTTGGGCTCCCAGAGTGCTAGGATTCCAGGTGAGAGCCACCGCACTTGACCAAAGGGAGTCAAGAAAATAGTAATAATAATTGAGGGAAATTAGGTCAACCATAAGAGTATGAACACTTATTTTGTTCTGCAAAAGACTTCCTCTCCAAACCACAGCAAAGCCAATGCACCTTTCCTGAGCACTTTTTCTCTTTATGTTTTGCTAACTGTCCTTGTGAACACAGCAGTGCACAGGGAAGTCTCAGGGGGGCCTGAAAAAAGAAGAAATGAAGGGAGCCAGATTCTGGGAAAAGATCTTCATCTGATCCTCAAAGCCTTGAAAAGTCTACTCATTTGCTTTCTCCATTTACTTGAAACCCACTCATAAAACCTTTTTCCTGACCTCTTGGTTTCCTCTGGTTATCCTTGTGCTCGTCCACTGAGGAGCCCCCAGGCAAGGGGAGCACCCAAGGCGTGAGGAGCTGGGTATTTTTGATTTTTGTGTCTTTAGTCCTTTCTTTGTTAATTAATAGACTTTGTATTTTAAAGCATTTGTATGTTTTCAGAAAATTTGAGCAGAAAGCAAAGGTAATTTCCATATATCCACTCACCCCCCCACACACACACAATTTCCCCGTTATGAACATCTGACATTAGTGTGCACATTCACTGTAACTGCTGAGCCTACGGTATATACAGCCTACTGTCTACTGACATATGGTAGAACCTCCATAGTTCTCACCTCCCTGCACTGACCGCCTCCTTAAGTTGACCTGATCTTCATAGACCAGACATGCACCACATGTGCGTACCAGTATAGTAGGCTGAGGTCCTTACGTCGACCACCTCTGTATGTTGACCAGTATGTTACAGTCCCTTGGGTGGTCAACTCAAAGCGGTTTCACTGTATTATTATTAAGTAAAGTGAGTAGTTTACATTAAGTTTCACTCTGTGTCCTTACATGCTATGGGTTTTGACAAATATGTAAAAACGTGTATCCACAGTTACAGTATCATATGCAATAGTGTCAGTGTCCGAAATATCCTCTGTACTCCACCAATGCACCCCTTCCTTACCTGAAACCCTGGAAGCCACTAATCTTTTTATTGCCTTACAGTGAACAATCTTTTATTGTCTTTATGTGTGTGTGTATATTTCTCTCTGAATGTCCGTTTTTCCCTTTCAGAATGTCATTTAACAAAATATCACATCTTCAGATTGCATTCCTTTCCCAGAATGTCATATCCTTGGATCCTTGCATGTGATCACACAGCAGGCACCATTTCAGACAGGCTTCTTCCCCACAGCGATCAGTGCTCAGTTCTCCACGTCTTTTCATGACTTGATGGCTCCTCTCTTTTTATCATTGAATAATATTTCATTGTATGAATGTACCACCGTTCATACAGTAAATGAATGCAGTTTATCCATTCAGTAATATTAAATGACATCTTGCTTGCTTCCAACTTTGGCAGTTAAGAATAAAGATGCTATAAACATCACATGCATGTTTTCAGGTGGACACAAGCTCATCTGGGTGAATATCCAGGAGTGTGATTGCTGAAGGACTGGTACGGTAAGAGTGTGCTATCTTCCAAGGGGACTCTACGGCTGCATTCCCACCAGCAAGGAATGCGAGTTCCTGTTGCTCCATGTCCTCATCAGCATTTGGTGTTGTCAGATTTTGGATTTTAGCCAGCCTAACAGGTGTGTAGCGGTATCTCATTGTTGTCTTACTTTGCAGTTCTCTATGATGTCGAACCTCATTTCATGTGCATATTTGCCACTGTTTTTTGTGGTTTTTATGGTATTGTCCCTGTTGCTCCCCTCTGTAACCAGGCCCCAAGACTTCCAGTATCCCTAGAGAGCCAACAAATGACACTTCCCTGGCAAAGGTGCTCATCCCAAGAGTGGATATTGGCAGGAGTGAGGAAAGACCAGGATAAGTGAAATGCATGGGGTGCTTAAAATGGCCAAGACACTTTTTAAAGCTTTTTCTTTACATTTTTGTTTTTTAATATTGCAACAATTCTGCTAGGTGGATGTTGCTACCCTCATTTTATAAATAAGTAACCTGAAATTCAAATTAAGTAGCGTATTTAAAAAACACAATGTATGAGTATCAGGGTCGGATTTCAGATTCATGTCTGTCTTATCCTAATGTTGTCCACTTTCCACTATAACATGTGCTGTTCTAGCAGCAGGAGCCCCAAGAAAAACCCTCTCTGTCTTTGCTTGCTTCTTCCCAATTTCTTTTAAGGAACCAGAGGTGAAAGGGCCCAAGGAGAAGGGGGTCAACCTTGGGGCTGAGCCTGGAGGGTGGAGCACATGGGCCCAACAGATCTTACACTCGGATGGGGAAGAGGGGTAGGCAGCAAGTAATCTGTAGCCAGAGCTTATACAAACTACAGATAATCTTGGGCTTTTCTATTGCATCTTTGCACAATTATCAAGTGCCTGGCTCAAAAGACTCTGTGCTAAGTTGAGGGGATAAACCAGGAAAGAGCCTGGCCCAAGCCTCTTTTCCTGAGAAAAGCTGATGTTCACCCATGGCCCAGCCCTTGAGGCACAGGAGGCAAGCACACCCATATCTCCCCCTACTCCTAATCAGCCTTGAGGTCACTGTTGCAAACTATCCCATTGCCCAAGGAAGCATTGGTACATGCTGTCTTCCCATGGAGGTACAGAGGGTCTGGGAACACCTCCAAGGGCTTCTGGAAACAGGCAGCCAACCTGCTGGGCCGGCCCAACAGCAGAAGAACCACAGCACCTAGCAACACTCACTCCTTGATCATCAGCTCCCTGCCTGCTCCTACTGCCTCACCAAGTCTGGGACTAATTTGTTGTTTGTTTGAACATGACAGTAATGTGTTTACCTAATTAGAAGACATCAGAGTTCCCTAATCTGTAGTTGGGATTTCCTGATGAATCAGACATGCTGACAGGGTAGAAGCACCCAGCCTACAGGGAAGTGAAAGAGTCTCTTAGCCCCCATGTTCCTGCCATTCTCCCCACAGTTTGTGCATTTCAGGGCTCTGGCCACAGACAACCCTTTGGCTCCTCTGTGCCTGGACTTCCCCTTTTGTAAAAGACAAGAAAGCAGAGCTACCTAATTCCCTTCCTGCCCTCCCACCAGAACCAAACCTGTCACACTGCCTGCACTTCTCCGAGGTGACAAACAGTATCAGTGGAAACTGCTTCCTACAGGGGAGCAATTTCTGTTCACATATTGTGATGCCCACCCCCTGCTGACATGCTGGCTGCCCTGTGGCCTGGATGAGTTACCAGGAGAATGTCAAGCTACGCCTTCTACCCTCTGCCAAGGGAACAGATTTGCTGCCTGCTATGGGGACAAATCCTTTAGCAGAGGTAAACCCTGCCATGGGTTCTCTGAGAAAAAAACGAAAGAAAGAAAAGGCTTCCCCTAACTCAGGCCTGGGCAATTCAAGCAAAAACAACCTGGTTATAGGCTGCAGAGTGATGGGCCAGCATGAAGTCCACATTGTGGTTAATCTCTGCCCTTGAAGGAAATACATGCAAGGATTCAGGTTCTAGCAAACATGGAAGTGGAGGAGGAACTTATAAGACGCCCTGGCACACTTCAGCCATAAAGTGAACTAGGCATCTAGCCATGAAATGGGTTTGCTGGTGAAATCCAGAACCAGGGCCAACCAGAAAGGGCAAAGGTCCATTTTGTACTCTCATTCCCCTGTGTTCAAGGTGGGCAGAACTGTAATTTCTCTGCTTAGAACCTCTCTGGATGACTCAGAGGAGAAAAGGGGTGTGGCTGCCAGGGGTCCACAAGCCCAGTCTGGGGATTCCTCACTCAGCAGCCGCTGTCTCTGGCAGGCTGACAGCACATCAGCTGCACATCTCAGGCAGGACGGGGCACTGACCTGGCAGGGCTGTCGGCTGCTCCTCCCCTTGGTCCACCTCTGCCACTGTGATCAGAGAAGAGCTCTCTTACCAGGCACTGTTTGACTGCCCTTTGTGTCCTGCTAAGTTCATGTATCTTCCCTCTTTACCACCCTACCCTGCAACTCTGACACTCAGCGTCTCAGTGAATGAAACACACATACAAACTGACCTTGGAAGAAGACAGATGAACCCTTAGGAAACCAAGGGCTTGACTAAAGAAGGAAATTTATAAATATGTCTTATACAACTCTGGGATGAGTTAGCCTAACACGGGTAGGAGCGTACCAAGTTTCCCTACCAGGAATACCGACCGGGAGCCAGGAATAAGAATGTAAAGCCCTACTGGAGGGTGCACAACTTTTATATTATATTTCCAAGGAAAGAAAGCAAATCTGTCTGCAAGAAGAGCCACTTACTTTCTACTGACAGGCTGCACAGTGGCCTTGACGGTGTGGTCCATCCCTTCCCACTTTAGCCCACGTGGCATGCGTGAGACAAGAGGTATTAACTGCAGTGTTGGGAACAAGAGAAAAATTCCCCACCTTTGCTCCTCCGGCCTCAATCCCAAGCATGCTTCTCAGGCCCTGCACATGTTCTCAGTTTTGTCCACATCAGAAAGTTTATATTCACCTGTAGTGAATAATTTGCCTCAATTATCTACACCCACCAGGTTCCAAACACTTCTCTCAAATGTTCCTGGCTTAGTTCTGGGTCAGAACATTTTAGCTTCAGCTGGGCTTCCTTCTCCCCCAAAAGTATCCCAGGGGTGTTTCTGCCATGTGGACAGAGCCACCAAAAAAATGAATCGGATCTTTGCATAGACAAAAGTAGCACTGGGTTTTCATCCCCCACTCAGTGTGATGAGTTTTACCGTGTTACTCCAACCCATAGGAGTAAATACATAAATAGAATTAAATAATGTTTGGGGACCTTCTAAGCATAGAACATTAAAAAACAATAGTTCTAGAAAGCTATGCATGATAATAAAGACGAGTTTTGGGGAAAAAAAACTATCCTGGCATCCTTTGGTTATAAAACGAACTGGGAATCTAAACTTGAAGCACTGTTACTTCTGAGTGCTCTGTATTTTACAATCAAACACTTTCCTGTCATCCATTCCTGTTCCCCAAACTGAGACAGACTTACGGTATTCTAGAAAGCAAGGAATTCTGGAAGGTTTGGAACAAGGCTGTCTTGGATTCTAATCCCAAAACTGATGGGAAAAAACTTTGAGGATTTTAAGTTTCCAAAACTGTGCAACAGAGATAACGATGCCCGTGATTAAGCTGTAATTGCTGAATATGTGGATGATGGTATAATAATGTAATCATCATTATTCATAGCACCATTATTAATTATAAGGTACTCTTTTAAATAAAAGAAAGGCCACAATTGCAGTTTTAAGGAAATGGAACAGAAGATGGGAATGGTTGCTCAAGTTTAGACTTTCCCTAGGTCATCCTGATCTATTAGTAATAAACCTCAGGATCAGAGGAAACAGTACCTCATAAAAAATGCTAATAAACAAGACTGTAATTTCAAAATTCACATAAATTTAGACCAAAAAAATGCAAGAAGACATAAAAATACAGAGGATCTCCCTTAGTCAATGCTTCCAAAACGCTATTATGTATTCACCCAACTGGAGTTCCTTCTCACAAACTGCCAGAGAGCATATGGCTACCTTGGGCATTTCTCATTATCCCAGAGCGAGTCTGCAGGCCTGTGTCAGCACACTCCATCTGCAACTCTGTCAACGGAAGAAATTTCCATCAGGAAATATCAGCAGGCATCAGGGAAAGACCTTTCCAATTTACTGAGACCGAAGGAAGTAACGGCAGGGTTTCCCCTCTCAGGCCTCCCTTTCTCCAACATCAGCCAAAAAACGTCTTGTTTTCTTTCCCAATGATTATCCCATCACCAACCCCTGCCTGCACAGGGTGAGTTTCTGGCTGGTCCTTGGCACCTGGTGCCGCACTCGACGTACAAGCTGTGTTTTGGGTCGCTTGGCCCCTGCAGCTCCCCACTTAACAGGAATAAACCCCAGGTGAAAAAGGCCACTTTTGTGGATGCTGCAGCAGTGAATGCAAAGACTCGCCGCTCCTGATGCAGAGAGACGGGCGCTCCTGATGCAGAGATGTGCGGCTCCGGAAGCTTAGTTGTCATCGCTGCTGCTATTTCCATCTGTTCATTCTGCACAGCACCCATTGGAGAAAATGTTGCAGGCAGGTTTTAACACCCAAGGCAGTGATGAATGTGCCCCTGTGGGCAAGACAGACACTACTTCTAGGTGGAAGTGGGGATTGAGGGTGAGACAAGGGGGGCGAGGGAAGCCTGCTTTAGTGGCTGAATATGGAGCAAAAGCATTAAAAACTTTTCCACTCTTGGGACTCCCTTCTGTGTATCTCACCCCTTGATGCTGATGGCTTCCGGTGCACTGAACAGTGACCCCTGTTTTCACACTGCTTCCCCAGTATTTTTCCCTATGGACTCAACTACCCACCAAGTCAATGCACTGATTTAAAAGTTAAGTAACAACTATGTGGTACTTTTAGAAAATAGGCTAAGCGTACAGAGCTTCCCCCTCAGTGTCCCCCTCATTCTCTTTTTCTCTGAAGAAGAGTAGAGCAACAAAGAGACCTCTCTGATTCCATACTTGTTTTTCTAGGGGTAATTTCTCTGTATACACATATGGCAAGCTACATGATGTATTTATTTTTAAATTTACTTTCACGCAGATTAACATGAAGGATACAATTAGGCCCAAATTAACCATCACAACATGATAGGTCTCCATCTACCTGAGAAGGAGGCAGTGGGAAAACTCTGACCATCTTGTAAATCTCATTAATAACACAGACCTCATTTGAATGGGATTTGCAATAAGTCTCATTGATTTAAGGACCTCTAACCAATTATCTTTGGACTTCACAGAACCCATAAGCTAGTAAAAACAAACGGTAATTCTCTCTGAGTCTGCCAAAATGGAAAAAAAGATACCTGGAGTTGGATTTTGCAAGCTTGTCTTGTGGAAAAATATGAAGCCTGGGGGCAGAAGCAAGGAGGCCGACTGGAGGCCACAGAGGCTCCTGTCCAGAAAGAGAGTTAAAGGGCAGAAGTTTAGTGAGTAAGCTGATGTATTGGAGCTGAGCCAAGAGAGAAGGTTGAAGAACGCACCTCAACCCTGCTGAGGTGAGCTGTGACCACAAGGATATAAACAAAAGTACAAAATCCATTGCCAAGTGGACATCAGTCCCCTCCGCCATGAGATCAGCTCACAGTATCCTTTCTACAAACAAGCAACCAGAGTTCAAACGTCCTCCCATTTTATCCCATGGGAGAGACCCTCTAAAAACTGGACCTCCTTCCCCAGAGAGGACCTACTAGTGTGCCATGGCACTCTCCCACCAGGCATAAAACTGTATATATTCTCTACCTGCAATTCTGAACTCCCAGCACTCCCCTCCACTCTCACCCTGAGGTCTGGAAGCCTGTCCCCCATGGAGTCCAGATTCTTGGGCATTTTCTCAAGAGGTGTGGATAAGGTATGGGCTGTTGCAGGTTTGTGCTGATTCTGCAGCACCAGGATAAGGAGAAAATTGTGTACTGAAGGAACCATACAAGAAAAGGAGGTGGTGCTTCCTAGCACAGAGCAACAGAGACAGCAGCAGGAACAATAGGGCTCATACCCCTGGGGATATTTTGGAAGGACACCCCCTATCTCTCTGGGCAATCAGAGAAAGTCGAGCATCTTCTCCAAAGGCAGACACTGATGGAATAGATCTGGGACAGTAACCCAGACTCCATGAGCAAAGGGTATGTCTGAGGCAGTACTGGCCTGGGCGTAGCACACAGAACCGAGAATTGAAGATGCGTGTGCAGAGACGGCATACTCCCAGGGCAGGGATAAGCCAGAGAACTGCTTCAGTTAGCCTAAGAAACACCCAGCCTTCAGGAGATCATAGCTGAGACAAAGGCATCAAGGCTGAGGCTGGAACTCCAAGATAAGTGTGAGCACTCCTGCCCCAACACAGACTTCAGAGGAAACAGAAACACCAGCTCTGGGCAGTGGCACAGACCAGAGCTGACTTGCAGTTTCTATGAACTCAAACAGTACCTGGTCTGCAGAGGAATATAGCCAGGACAGAATCAAAACTTCTGCACAAATATAAGGGTTAGCATATCAATCAGGGGCAGGGCTGGAACTGAGTGAACCACCCCAGCTTCTGTTAACCACCCAAGGTTGTCAGGCCTCAGCTTCCCCTGCCAGCTAGTGGCAGAGTGTGGAGGCCTGGCCAAGGAGACATAAGATCTCTCTGTGACTCAGGCAGGCTCAAACCCCTGGAGCATCTGCTCGTTGGAGGGAACTGCATCATAGCCCTGCATGGTTACCAGTGACTGGGTGTGACAGAGGTGCAAGGTGGGGAAGGAGGCATCAACCTTCCCAGACTAATTCATTTGCTGGGGTGGGGGGTCCTTCTGGCTCCATGGAGCACTAGAACAAGTCATACTTGAGCTGCCAGCAGACCCCTGCTGTCTATTTGCCAGAGACCATTTGAAAGCCCTCACTTGAGACCAGGTGCTGTCTGGGACAATTGATTCAGATCTCTGGGACTGGACCAATCATATGAGGACTATCCAAAGTGGTACCCTGGGTGTGTGGTTGTGGGGAGGTTTGATTTTCCTTTTCCAGTGGTTCCCCATGGGTGGGGGTGACTTAATTGCTGGTATTTCTCCACAGCTGAGATTTCAACCCAGAGTAACTAATTCACTAGGATAGGACAGAGACCAGCTGAAAATTAGACAGAGTTACTTAACCCCACCACACCAAGTTAGTCCCTGGTATCTCAGTCCATAGCACTGTACGGATCCTTTGCAAAGCTCTAGGGGAAAAGATACAGACACCAGTCACAGCTCCTGGGCAAAGGGATGGTTAATCACTACTCCAGGAGCCCCACAACCCAACTTCAGCTTATCTGCTCAGCTAGTCAAACAGTGTAAAATAATCATGGGGTGGAATCAGAGGAAAAACTCTGGTATCATGAGTAACCAGACTACATCAACTCCCCCAAGGAATGATATGGTGGATACAACTGAAGATCCCATTCATAGACAAATGGCTGAGATGTCAGAAATCGAATTCAGAGATTGGATTGTAAATAAGATTAAGGGAATGGAGGAAAAGTTGGAATTAGAAATTCAAGGAGCAATTCAAAAGTTGTCTCAAGATTTCAATGAATTCAAAGACAAAATTACCAAAGATTTTGAGGCACTGAGATAAGAATTTGCAGCCCTCAAAGATCTGAGAAATACAGTAGAATCCCTCAGTAACAGAATGGACCAAGCAGAAGAAACGATTTCTGACATTGATGGCAAAGCTTTTGAATGCTCCCAACCACTCAAAGAGGAAGAGAAATGGAGAGCAAAAATGGATCATTCTCTCAGAGAGCTTTGGGATAATTCAAATAAAACTAATATTCACCTTATAGGAATTCCTGAAGGTGACAAAGTTGTTTTGCAAAGCACAGAAGCTCTTTTTCATGATATTATGAAGGAGAACTTTTCAGACATGCAAAGACATTCTGAAATTCAGATAGCAGATAGTTTCAGAACCTCAGCATGACTCAACCCAAATAAGGCAACCCCCAGACACATCATAGTTAACTTCACTAAAGTTAATATGAAGGAGAAAATTCTGAAAGCAGCCAGACATAAGAAAACCATAACCTACAAGGGGAAGAATATTAGAATGACTGCAGATCTCTCTGCAGAAACTTTTCAAGCTAGAATAGGGTAGTCATCGACTTTTAATCTCCTAAAACAGGAGAACTTTCAACCCAGGATCCTGTATCCAGCTAAACTGAGTTTCATTTATGATGGAGAAATTAAATATTTTTATCACATTCACATATTCAACAAATTTTCCATAACTAAACCAGCTCTCTAGGATATTCTCAGACCTATCCTCCATAATGACCAGCGCAATGCTCCAGCCCAAGAGTAAACTCACTCAGAAACTTTTGATCAAATTCCAACTTCCACAGTGGTGAAAGGATTAAAAATGTCCACCAGACTTTCGAAAAACATGATACCCAAGATTCTACCAGGCTTATCAACATTCTCAATTAATGTAAATGGCTTAAATTGTCCTCTAAAGAGGCACAGACTGGCTGAATGGATATAAAAACTCAGGCCAGATATCTGCTGCATACAAGAATCTCATCTTACCTTAAAAGATAAAGTAGACTCAGGGTGACGAGATGCTCATCTATATTTCAGGCAAACGGAAATCAGAAAAAAGCAGGTGTTGCAATTTTATTCGCAGATACAATAGGCTTTAAAACAACAAAAGTAAGAAAAGATGATGGCCATTTCATATTTGTTAAGGGTAGTACTCAAAATGATGATATTTCAGTTATTAATATTTATGCACCCAAGCAGAATGCACCTCAACTTATAAGAGAAACTCTAACAGACATGAGCACCTTGATTTACTCCTGCACTATAATAGTCAGACATTTTAACACTCCTTTGGAAGTGTTGGATAGATCCTCCAATAAGAAGCTAAGCAAAGAAATTTTAGATTTAAACTTCATCATTCAACATTTGGATTTAACAGACATCTACAGAACATTTCATTCTAACAAAACTGAATACACATTCTTTTCAGACTATCATGGAATAAAAGTTGAATTCAGTAACAACAGGAATCTGCATACTCATATAAAAACATGGAAGATAAATAACCTTATGCTGAATGATAGCTGGGTCATAGACAAAATTAAGAAGGAAATTACCAAATTGTTGGAACGAAATGGTAATAAAGACACATATTATCAGAACCTCCAGGATACTGCAAAGGTAGTCTTAAGAGGGAAGTTTATTATGCTGCAAGCCTTCCTCAAGAGAATGGAAAGAGAGGCAGTTAACAACTTAATGGGACATCTCGAGCAATAGGAAACGAAAGAAAATGCCAACTCCAAACCCAGCAGAAGAAAAGAAATAACCAAAATTAGAGCAGAATTATATGAAATTGAAAACAAAAGAGTTACACAACAGATCAATTAATCAAAAAGTTGGTTTTTGAAAAGATCAATGAAATAAATAAACCTTTGGCTAAGCTAACCAGGAAAAATGAGAAAAGTCTCTAATTTCATCAATCAGAACTGGTAATGATGAAATAACAACCGACTCCTCAGAAATTCAAAAAATCCTTAATGAATATTACAAGTAACTTTATTCCCAGAAATATGAAAATCTGAAGGAAATTGACCAATACGTGGAAGGACGCCACCTTCCAAGGCTTAGCTAGAATGAAGTGGAAATGTTAAACAGGCCTATATCAAGTTCTGAAATAGCATCAACTATACAAAATCTCCCTAAAAAAGCAAAGCCCAGGACCAGATGGCTTCACATCAGGATTCTACCAAAACTTTAAAGAGGCACTAGTACCTATATTACTCAACCTTTCCCAAAATATAGAAAAAGAAGGAATACTACCTAACACATTCTATGAAGCAAACATCACCTTCATCCCCAAACCAGGAAACGACCCAACAAGAAAAGAAAATTATAGACCAATATCACTAATGAATATTGATGCAAATATATTCAATAAGATCCTAACAAACAGAATCCAGCAACACATCAAACAAATTACACTTGATGACCAAGTGGGTTTTACCCCAGGGTCTCAAGGCTGTTTCAACATATGTAAATCCCTAAATATAATTCATAACATAAACAAATTAAAAAACAAAGACCATATGATTCTCTCAATTGATGCAGAAAAAGCTTTTGATAATATCCAGCATCGATTCATGATCAGAACACTCAAGAAAATTGGTATAGAAGGGACATTTCTTAAACTAATAGAGGCCATCTACAGCAAACCCACAGCCAATATCATATTGAATGGAGTTTAATTGAAATCATTTCCTCTTAGATCAGGAACAGGCAAGGTTGCCCATTGTCTCCACTGCTTTTCAACATTGTACTGGAAGTCTTAGCCATTGCAATTAGGCAACAAAAGGTGATCAAGGGTATCCATATAGGATCAGAAGAGATCAAACTTTCACTCTTCATAGATGATATGATTGTACATCTGGAAAACACCAGGGATTCTACTACACAACTCTTAGAAGTGATCAAGGAATACAGCAGCGTCTGAGGTCACAAAATTGACACTCATAAATCTGTAGCCTTTATATATACCAACAATAGTCTAGCTGAAAAAACAGTCAAGGACTCTATTCCATTCACAGTGCCAAAGAAGATGAAATATTTGGGAGTTTACCTAACAAAGGACGTGAAAGATCTCTACAAAGAGAACTATGAAACTCTAAGAAAAGAGATAGCTGAAGATGTTAATAAATGGAAAAACATACCATGCTCATGGTATGAAGAATCAACATTGTTACAATGTCCATACTACCCAAAGCAATATACAATTTTAATGCAATCCCTA
The DNA here is from genome assembly GCA_963574655.1 of Perodicticus potto. NCBI lineage: Eukaryota > Metazoa > Chordata > Mammalia > Primates > Lorisidae > Perodicticus > Perodicticus potto. The sequence goes on from CAUYRH010046108.1 coordinate 19,444, forward strand.
TTAAAGCTCCACTGTCATACTTTAAAGATCTCAAAAAAATAATTCTTTGTTTTATATGGAATCATAAAAAACCTCGAATAGCAAGACATTACTCAGAAATAAAAACAAAGCAGAAGGATTTATGCTACCAAATTGATAGTGATCAAACAGCAAGGTACTGGCACAAAAACAGAGAGGTAGATGTATGGAACAGAATAGAGAACCAAGAGATGAATCCCGCTATTTACTGTTACTTGATCTTTGACAAGCCAGTTAAAAACATTCAGTGAGGAAAAGATTCCCTATTTAACAAATGGTGCTGGGTGAACTGGCTGGCAACCTGTAGAAGACTGAAACTAGACCCACACCTCTCACCATAAACTAAGATAGACTCTCAATAGTTTAAAATTTAAAACTTGAGACATGAAACTATAAAAATCTAGAAGAAAGTGCGGGGAAAACTCTTGAGGGAACTGGTCTGGGTGAATATTTTATGAGGAAGACCCCCGGGCAATTGAAGCAACATCAAAATTATACTACTGGGACCTGATCTAACTAAAAAGCTTCTGCACAGCCAAGAAAACAGTAAGTAAAGCAAGCAGACAGCCCTCAGAATGGGAGAAGATATTTCCAGGTTATGTCTCTGACAAAGGTTTAATAACCAGAATCCACAGAGAACTCAAATGTATGAGCAAGAAAAGAACAAGTGATCCCATATCAGGGTGGGTAAAGGACTTGAAGAGAAACTTCTCTAAAGAAGACAGGCACACAGCCTACAGACACATGAAAAAGTGCTCATCATCCTTAATCATCAGAGAAATGCAAATCAAAGCTACTTTGAGATATCATCTAACTCCAGTAAGATTAGCCCACATCACAAAATCCCAAAACCAGAGATGTCAGCTTGGATATGGAGAAAAGGGAACGCTTCTACATTGCTGGTGGGAATGCAAACAAATATGTTCCTTTTGGAAAGATGTTTGGAGAACACTTAGAAATCTAAAAATAGACCTGCCATTTGATCCCATAATTCCTCTACTAGGCATATATTCAGAAGACCAAAAATCACATTTTAACAAAGATATATGTACCAGAATGTTTATTGCAGCCTAATTCATAATTGCTAAGCCATGGAAGAAGCCCAAGTGCCCATCAACCCATGAATGGATCAATAAATTGTGGTACATGTACACCATGGAATATTATGCAGCCTTAAAGAAAGATGGAGACTTTACTTCTTACATGTTTACATGGATGGAGCTGGAACATATTCTTCTTAGCAAAGTATCTCAAGAATGGAAGAAAAAGTATTGAATTTACTCAGTTTTACTATGAAACCAATTTCATAAGAAAGCTATAACCCAATTATAGCTCAAGAAGAAGGGGAAAGAGTAGAGGGAGAGGAGGGGAGGGGGAAAGATGGGTGGAGGGAGAGTAATTGGTGGGACCACACCTACGGTGCATCTTACAAGGGTACATGTGAAATTTACTAGGTTTAGAATATAAATGTCTTAACACAATAACTAAGAAAATGCTGTGAAGGCTATGTTAACCAATTTGATGAAAACATTTCAAATTGTATATAAACCAGCACATTGTACCCCACAATTGTATTAATGTACACAGCTATGACTTAATAAAAAAAAGAAGAAGAAAAATACGAAGCCCTGAGAAAATGTTACTTAATCGATGATTGCATGCATTTATGTACATGGGCCCATATATCTCGCCAGCAAAGGACAGCACTGAGCTAAGCCCCTCAAGGATGTCCAAGTCCCCACTGTGTACACCAGAGCCATGAATTGGGGTGGAAGATGAAGGAGAACCCCAATCCAAGCCCAACAACTGAAGAACCAAGTTGGCCCACTATTGTCCAGATTCAAAGCTCATCCTATCATCTTCCCCCACTCCCACATCATTTTGGCAAAGTGATGTGGAACTGCTCCCAAAGTCTGATCTATTTTTATAGCTATCTATCCATCTACATGTCTCCAAAGTCTTATAAGATAGTAAAGACATTTTTATTTTCATCTTTTCAAATTCTACCCTCCCTCTTTTAAGGTCCAGCTCTTTCATTCTGGAAATAACTTCTCCTTCTTCTGAACAACGACAGTGTTCACTATTGACATCTCTCGTTATGCTTATCTCTTTCAGTCTTATGATACGTTCACCTATCTTCACGTCTTATTTAAGTTTGTAGAATATTCCATTTCTTGAGGACAAAATCCATAGCTGTTCCGCTCTCTACTTCCACAGGATCTAATTTTCTTTAACATACAGAAGGCACCCAATATGTTGGCTGAATATATCAATAAATAAATAACCTTTAATTGTGGTAAATAAGTGCAAAGCATTGTTTATTGGAAAAAATGCATGTTCTATTGATGTGGGTGGATATAAGATGAAAGTGTGGTAGAGACAGAGCTTGGCCTGGGTGATCGTGGAGAAGCAAATGGAAGGAGCTCAAAGAGAACAAATGGCAGAATTCCAAGCTCTCTTCTATCTGCAGTTTTCCTGTCTCCTGAAATTATTTCTTGCCACAATGATGTAGAACTTCCACTGCTCACTGGGGTGCACAATCCATCTGTGGGAGTCCATGGTCACTGGAAGCACAGGAGAGCAAGGGAAAAAATTCCCAAGCACCTTTCACCATTGGTTTTGATCCCCAGCCAAGGCCGTCCACCTGCAAAAATCCCCCAACTATCACATTTCTACTGCTCTGGCCGATAACTAAGATAATTGTTTCATCCACTTTGTCAAAGCTGAAATGAAAAGAGGGCAAAGCAAAATGATGCTGTCGTAAATCACGGGGCTGAGACAGCAAATGAGGGACAAGATAGCGACTTCATTAAGGGTTATGTATTGTGCCATTAAGTTGGCAGGGGGGTCACCTTTCGTGTCACACCCGGCCTCTGTGATGCATTGCCAGCTCTTCTTTCCAATAAAATTAAACGGAGATGTAAAACTGATTAGGGCCATGTTTGCTTCAGCCCGTGGCAAAGGGAATGGTACCAGGAATAATTGATATAAGATTGCAACTGATGCATAATGGCAGCTATTTCTCTTCCTGGTCATTTTATTGCTGACCTTGCCCATTAAAATAAGCCCAGCTGCCTTGGAGGAAGAGACACTTCATTTCCCGTCACCCCACAGCCCCACTCTCCCCTGACCACTGGCCCTCACCAAAACAATATGGCTAGAGACACTGCAAGCTAGAGATTTCAGGGAGTAGCAGGTTTAACAATGAAGTTCACAAACTCATTCTAGAAAAAGTGCTAGACACCTTATTGCTGAGTACCACTATGGTCACCTCTAAAGTATTCCCCTCAGCCATCTGCTGACCACGAAGGTGAGAGTTTGTCAACTCAGTCGTCCAACTTCGTGTGCACTGCTGACCCTCCACGCCATTGCTGGCATCTGTCTGAACTAGACGCCCCTCATGGTGGCTGCAGACAAGTCTATGCTTCACCCCTGGTTAGACCCTGCCAGGCTGAAATTCAGGCTATTGGTCTGCTCGGTCTGAGATTCAGACTCATAGTGCCAGTGGCTGCCTGTGTATTTTGTCATTGCTAAGGTACAGAAACTGCGATAAGCAGGAGAGGACTGATTTTACCCTCACCATAATAAATTGTGTCTCACAAATGCTTTCTGAAGGAAACAATTTAGACAATCTCCATGAGCCAAACTCTACCCATTTTTTTAGTCAACAAGTATTTGTCAGAGGCGGTATGCTGGACTGGGGTAGGCAGACACACAGTTTGTATGTTTGTGTCCCTGGCGTTGCACCTGGAGGTGTTGGAGGTAAGGCCTTCTGGGAGGGGTCTGGATCACATGGGTGGATCCCTTAGAGGTGAGGTGGTGCCTTCCTGCTGTGTGGGGGTGAGTTCTCACACTCGGTTCTTGCAAGAACCACTTGTTGAAAGGGCCCAACACTCCCTTCTCTCTCTCTTGCCACGTGATCTCTGAACAGGCCTCTCGCCCTGAGTGGATGTGTCTGGAAGCCCATGCAGGGGGCAGGTGCCAGCGTCATGCTTCTTGTGCAGCACGGAGAACCACAAGCCAAATAAACCTCTTTTCTTTATAAATTACCCGGCCTCAGGGGCATTCTTCTGTTACAGCCACACAAATAGACTAACACAAATGGTTATGCCCCTGCCTTCAGGGGCTCAGCGTGGAGCTATAGATGGCTCGCCTCTGGTGGTGTCTGTGCCAAGCACGCCTCTGCGTGGTTTGTATGCATTAACTCCTTCAATCTTCAGACCCAGAAAGTGATTATGATTACCCCCATTTCACAGATGAAGAAACAGAGGAAACAGAGGCTAATACTTTGCTTTGGGATGCCTGGTGAGTAAAGAGTGGAGCCAGGATCTGAGATGCTGAGAGCTGGAGCCGGAGACTAAACCTAAGGGAAACTATTTTATCGATGTTTTAGAGATTTTTTTTCATAATCTTTTCTCCACCCTGGTGAAGTTGCTGATATACTTTATTTAGCCTTCAAAAAAGAAGAATTTGTCTTTATCAAATGGAATTTATGCCAGATTTCTATGTTTTCCTATGAGTTAGAACTGCCAACAAAAATGTCATATATATCCCAGTTGATAAACATGTAATATCACAAGGTATAAAATGCTATAGGGCTTTCTTTCTCTTCATTTTCCCTAAGGGCTGGGGTGCTTTTACAGTAAGTGGGCAATGCTCCTGGGTTTCAGCCCACAGATGTCACGTCAACCTATTGCTGGTCTCAAGATCATGGCAAATAGCAGTGAAAAAAGTCTAGCAGACAGGATACCAGGAAACAGCTCCCGCTGTGGCTCTGATGCGCCTGGGTTCTGCCTCCATTGATTCTCTAATTCTCTTGCTTTTGTCCTCAGGAATGCCAGTAGTTAAATATGCATATAAATATGACCTTATTGTCACAGTGATCTCTGTGGCCCAAAGGGAGATATATGTTTGTCAGACTCACTCCCCAGAAGCTACATTGATCGGTCTGTCTCTCTATTTGTCCGGCTGTGTCTGGCCCCCACTTCCTGGACCCCATGGAACCCAGGACTGCAGCAGCTGTGGGTGGGAAGGTTGGAGATGACAAACTACAGACCTTCTGCCAAAAAGGTGCTCACACCAGAAATGGACTAAGTTAAACCAGACTATTTCCACCTGCCACATCTCACCATGACCCCACTCCTCAGGAAAGAGTCAAAGTCTTTGTATAAATGAAGACAGGGACTGTGCACATTTCCTATTTGATGACTCATGCAACATGGAATTAGGGGCCCCAACCATCCAGCCATAAACAGCGGATGAAAAATAAACACTCTGAGCAAGCATGTAAGTGCTGTCTCCTTCCTCTTGCTGCCCTCACTCATTTCTGCCCACCACACCAGCCCCAGGCCTCTGCATTGGACAGCTCAGCTGGGTCTACTTTGGGACTGTCCTGAGGACAACAATGAGCCCACCGGGCTAAGTGGCGCCAGTGGGTCTGAGATGCCCTGGGACCCCAAGGATTTTCCTACACAGTGAGATAATGTAAAGGAGACCTCTTCTTTGGCGCAATAGTAGACAATTTTTTTTCATTGATATGGCTTATATACGTGGCATGATCACAGCTGCAATGAAGTATAATCTTTAAAACATTTTTATAAGGTGAATGGTATTGTCCTCACTTCACAGGCAACAAAGGAGACTCAAGTACAGAGGTGTGCTTGGGGCCACACAGAACTGAGGACACAGAGCTGGCCCAGAGGGATGACCTGCTTCCAGAAGGAAAGAATTTCCACCACTCTGTAGGAAGGAAAGGCACATTTGTCTAAGAGGGATTTGCACAGCAGGCTCACGTCCCATCAGCCACATTGGCCTTCTCACGACTGCTCCCCATTAAACGGCCACAGAAGCAGGCAGGAGCCTCCATGCCCCTCTTCTCCCCCTGCCTTTAATGTCGTCAGGAAGCCAAGACCTTCTTTCCAGCCCTCTGTCCCACCTAACAGGGTCCAGCTGGGCTGGGACACTGGAACAGCCAGGAAAAGTGAAGCCTGTGGCCACAAGGTGCCAAGGGCTTGTGGCCTGCACTGTCCCTTGGAAGAAACATGATTGTTGGAAGATGCTCATGATACAGATCCTCATTTAAAAAAAAAAAACATACTTACCTTGAATCTGCTTCTGCAGAAAATAGGTGAATCAGGCTTACTGTCTACTCTTCCCAAGCAAAGATGCTCAAATGAAGGTGCCCGTGGTGGCTGGCCTTCTGCACCTTAGTATTGCCATGTCTCCACACCAATCCAACTCCACTACGTGAACAAAGAACAGTCTCATTTTTAAAAATTAGGGAATAAAACAGCTAAAATTGAAGGATTCATCTGAGTGAAATGGAGGGCAACCTCCTGGCAGCAATGTTAACCAACATGAGCTTCAACTCTTAGCAAGGCACTGGGCAGGGGGAAGGTGACGATGAATAGTGTGCTTCTCTGGCCCTTCGGGAGTCCTCCGTGTCCCTCGGCCCTTCCAGGGGTCAGTCGCTGCATCACAATCACACACTGGCACCTGCCCTCTGTCTCCACTGGGAGAGCCAGAACACACATGGAGGTGGAACCGGAATCCCTGCAATGCCCCTCACTGGTGTTCTCTGAGCCAATGCAGCACCAAATCCCTTTGAAAACACTCCAGAGTACCTTTTCCTCCACCCTTATTTAATTTTCTGGAAATGACTGTAGGCCCTGAGACCAAAGATGTGGGTTTGGATCCAGACGTCGCCATGCCCCAGCTTTGTGTTATTTACCAGCCATCTCGCCTCTCCACCTCTCAGTCCCCCCTCAGGGCTTAGATCAGACCAAGAGTTTTCAGATCATGCTCAGAGTCACCCTAGGACTCTGCTGGGGCATGCCAAAGTCCACCATCGGATCATCAGAGCCCAGGAGTTCAAGGCAGTCACGAGCTATGACCTCACTCCAGCCTATAGCATATATGACAGAGTGAGATGGTGTCTTTAAGCTGAGTAGTGGGCTTGGACCCTTCCACTCCCTGCTCTGACAGAGCCTCCCCCCTCATCTGCTTCTCCACAGTGAGCCGAAATATTGTGTTTGGATCCAGGGCTTCCCCTGCTTACACAGAAACCTCCTTGAAAACCACTGAACAGGTTACTCGTGGTGCTTTCTGGCTCCGACACTTCATGACATTTGATTACTTTCTGTGATGGAAAGTCAACTTGTGTGATTCAGTGCACATCTTGAAGCCCAGTAAGGTCCTCTCCGAACTTGCCTTCCTGGGACTGTCATTGCAGAGAAATGTCAGAGCCGAGCCTTTCCATAACCAGACGACTCATACCACTGACAATGGCTTACTCATTTGACTCATGTTTACTGAGACCCATGACGGGGCACGCAGTGTGCCAGCTGGTGCGTTAGCTTCTTCTCAAGATTCCGGGTTGTGGAAACTCCCCACAAGCCCAGGACTTAACAGCACTCTGGGTCAGGCTGACCTGGGCTCCAGCCCGGCTCCCTTCTCTGTGTAACTGCGGGAGGTTGTCACTCTCTCCTCCCTTTACTTGTCTGTCTGTGAGAACAATGTTGTGAAGACCAATTAGAGTCGTGTTGAAAGGACACAGTGTAATAAAAGTGGGGAAACACTTAACACATAGTGAGTCTCAAGTAAAAGTCAATGATCATGACTGTTACTGAGTTCTGGTGCTTCCTGAAGCTCACCTGAGCCACCCCAGCTCTCTGTAACCTGGTCTATCTGCCTCTGGGGTCACCCTTGCACTCCCTGCTCTCCTTTCTCCACCTTATTCATGCCTGAAGGCCAAATTAAAATGCCATCTCCTTGGTTAAGACTGTCTAATTCTCAGAAGCAAAATTAAGCCTCCATATCCCCAGAGCATACTTCTGTTATTACAGCCCCAATACATTGTATTCATACCATTTATTCAGCAATCATTTATTTGGGTGCCTAGCAGGTGCCAAATCCTGCCCTAAGCCCTGGGGATACTTCAGGGTCACCCAGACAATTGTTTCTCTGTGTGTCTTACTGTGTATTGTGTGTGATCGCCTAACCCCACACGTGGCAGTGCGGAATCCCAGTCACATCCCTGGGCCTGGCTAAATGGCTCTACCATGGCCAAACATGAGTTTTTCAAAAGATAGGGAATCTGATAGCCATGTCTGGGGTCACTAGACATGCAGGAGGGGGAGCTTTCGTCCAATCGTGTCTGGGAATTCACAGCCAGCTGGAAAAATCTTGGGTTGGCGCTCACAATCTACCCACACTCCACAGCTCAGCCCCGTGGCCTGTTACCTGCACCAGCCACCAGGAACTAAAGCGAGGGGAGAGGAGCCGAGCAAAGGAGATGGGGTTTTAGGGTAGAAGTTAATAAAATGCTTAATCTTAAAAATCAGATGAACAGCTAGAGACCTCTAGAGACCTAAGAGAACTGTAAGGAAACATCAGGTGCCCCTGGGCCCTGTGGCTGGTCCAGCCTCTTGGTTCAGGCCCGTGGATGAACCCAGGGAGGGACTGCAGCTCCAGACTTTTCTGAGAGGATGCTAGCAAGAATTTGTGTTTCCCCTCAAGCCCTTCACATCTTCTGGCATTTGGAAACGATGACATAAGAGCCAGCCTGGTCATGGGGGAATTGGAGCAAAAGTGGGAGAGAACAGAACAAAGATGGCTCTTTGCCGGGTGACCAGCCCTATGCAGGAGTTTCCTTGTCTCACAGTCCCCTGCCATTTAAGACACAGCCGGGAAACAAAAGGAAATGGAGCCCACTAAGCGACTAAAATGTTAAAACCCCCAAACCTTATTATCAGCTGTGGCATTGTTGGGGGGTGGTTAAGGGAAAGAAGTTGGTGCAGTGTCCATGGGAACCCCGAGGCCAGAGCAGGTCGCAGGTCAAATGCCCAGAGGTAGCAGGGTGGATGCGTATGTGTGCAAGTGTGTTCCTGTGTGTGTGCTGGGTGCACGTATGCTCCTGTGCTCAGCCACACGCAGGGAGTCGTGTGTGGGTCCAATTATGTTCTGGTGCTCAGCCACACGTGCAGGGAACCTTGCTTCAGATTGACTGTATTTTCAGTGTCCTTCTGTAACTAAATAACAACTGGTAGTAAGTTTGTGCAAGGCCCCAAACAAGAATAGGATTGGATCAAATATTGCAAAGTAAAAGCAAAGCCAGGATTCACCCCACCCAAAGCAGCTCAGCGTCTGCCTCACAGAGGTCTCTCAGAAGGGCAGATGTGGGGTGTGGCACCCTAGCATGGTTCTGTTTGGAGGAGGAAGGGGCACAAGGAGCTCTCTTTCTGTTGCTTTTAAAGTTGCAAGTGCTGCTCAACAAAAGATTCATGCAGAACTCTCCCAGGCAGGAATCACATCTACACTGTTCACCCAGCCTGGGCTGGCTCAGGACGAATGCTTCCCAGGGACTGGGTGAATGGCTGAGTGGGAGTGAATGACATCCCAGGGAAGGATGTTTCAGTGAGAAAACATTAGGAGCTGAAACCACTAAGTTGTCTAAGTCGTGGAAATGGCAAGTTTCTTCCCTTCTTCATGGGCAAGACAGGAAGAGACTTCGTGCCCACAGACTGTTGCTGTGAACACAAACAACACCAGTCACAAGGCATTACAGCGGTTGTGCTGGCCATCAGGGAGACCCCCGTGACAAAGAGCTCAGGACAAGATGTGGGGGTCACCTGGACCTCTCTGTAAGAGGGCACCAGGGTGGCCGGCACGAAGCCTCCCTCCCAGGTGGCAGGAGGCCAGCTTGGACTCCTGGCTTCACAGAAGCCCCTCTCCGGCCCTCCCCTGGCCAGTCCCCATGGACTCAGAGAGCCCGGCACTGGTATCAGAGGGACTTTTGTTAATGTCTTTCTCTAGCTGACTTAACGCACAGGCGTTCCAACATAAGCATGTTTTCTGTCCCTTCTCTGTGACCTTGGCATTTTCTTTCTCTATTCCAGGCTCAGCGCTGTCCTGTGGCCAGGTTTGCCTCTCATTTGTCAATGTTATTATTGAATTTTCAAATGCCAGTAGTACACATAAATCAATGGCTTTCTTCTCCCTACTGGCATATCCCTGCCACATGTGGTCATTCATTTTTTTAATAAGTCCTCCTCTCCTTTCACCCATTTATAAAAATGCATCTTGTTCCCCCACCGCCGTCCATCACTCGCAGAGCCCGGCTATTTGTTGCCCCTGAGTGCTTATTCATCAACGTTTTCAAAAGCAAAATCACTCTTCGCCTCCTGCTCTTATTGTGCCATCAATCTTGACCAGAGGATCAATAAACTTCGCTTTTGCAACCCCCCACCCCCACGCCCCAGAGCTGACTCTCTCCAAAGTACAGTCTTTTTATTTACATTTTTAACTGAACATCAGCACAGAGGGAATGGCAGTGTCACGGAAGGGAAGGGCTTTCATTTGCTCCCAAGGCGGCAATAACCATCCACGCACCAGTCATTTAACACGGTAACCCAGTGAAATTGATACTCGACTCTTCCCTGCCCGGGTCCACCCCCCGTAAATCATAACCCAAGGAAACAAAAGGCGGCCTGGGCGCTGTGTCCTGCAGGCAGGCGGCAGACAAGGCGAGAGGCAGAGTGACTCACCCACCCCAAGTCTGGTTGGAAATCACACTCCTGATTTCCAGGACTTTCTTCACATTGTTTTATATGTGTTGAGGGAAAATTAAAATGAAGGGGTCTGGGCCATTAAGAAAAGGAATGAAGGCTGAGTTTCAAATAGGCAGACATGTGAGGCCAGGCTGGGAAGGGGTGCTGAACGGACTGGTTCACTGAATCTCCCTGGTGCTGTAGCCACGTCGGGCTCACAGGGCTCCCACCTGCTATTAATGCTCGAAGAGAGATGGGGCAGGGCGGCCAGGGAGCTGCCCGCGATGTCAGAGGAACATGCATACACACAATAATGTAATGTTTAAAATCCCATTCTAAGAGCACGTCTTCAAAGCTGAACTCAGACACAGGTAAGACAGTATAGATTTCACACCCCAACGTCCTGTGAAGGACTGTTCTCCACTGTCCTTTGTTTCCTGTTTGTATTTAAATGGTCAGACTAGTCCAGGGCTTCCGGGTAGCGCGGATGGTCAGTCCAGCCCGGAAGCTGAGCCCTGCAAAATGTTCACCCCCTCTTCCCTTAGTGTTCTCAGCTTCATGAAGAATCATATCAGCTAAGGGAAGCTGGGGAAAGGATTTATACACCCATGAGCCGACTCTGCCCCAGGTGGCTCACATGTGCTACTTACCAGGTGGACTTTGTGGCCGTGTTTCCGGGACAGACCAATCACCCTGCCTACGCTGGAAAGGTTGAGTATCGTTCTGTCTAGTTCCAAAGCCAGGCCTTTCAGTACTAATGCCTTGAGTGCTCAGGTGTCATCTGCCTCAGGCCAGGCAAGTCCCCAGGGGGTTCTGTGGACAGGCCTGCATCTCGCCCCAAAGGACGGCCTCTTCTTCCACCATCAGAGCCATTCAGCTCCTACCGGTGTCTCAGAGGAAATGAGCTCCCAGGGCCTGGCGTCTAGGGCCCAGCAGGACTTGGGGAAAGCAATGCCCCAGATGACAGGCGTCTATTTCCAAATGGAAGAGAGAGGCCACTGCGCTGGAGGAGGTCCTGTCCCCTTCCTGACCCTCAGCTTCCTCAGCTCCCTTCAGTGTTTCCATCAGCGTGTTCCATGAAGGTCAGTGGCCTGGGAGACACAGAACTGAGCAGAGAACAACACTGTTGGAATGAAGACCTAACCGTCCTCAGCTCCGTGGGGCCAGAGGGCACCTGGACCAGAGAGAGTTTGCCAGCACTTGGCAAATATGTCCTGACTCGTCTCTTTCACTTCTCGTCTGTAATGAGGGAGTCCTAAGATTTGATGGAGACACTGCTTAGGGGGCTTTGGATTTTTGGATTCAGACTTTTGGATTTCATAGTGAAACAAAGTTTTGAAGTAAAACTAAGAAAGAAGTAAAATTGCTCACATAGCATTGTCAACCTTTTACTTGACTGACGAAGAGCATTGAATAAAATGATGATCTACTGTCACCAACATATCACACAGAAAGAACATTCTCCTCAAAGTTTCAAAAAGGGGTAGTTACCAGGGACAGGCACTGGTTCAAGGAGTACTGTTTGGAATAACCAAGATCGCGTGTTCACTTATCAAACTGAAAGAGTCCTCTTGTCTCAAAGAGAGAGACCCGGTAGAGAGGCCCACACTGACGACTCACCTCTGAAGTGCAGAAAGGTATTGTGTACAGCTCAAGGACTGGAGAGACACACATTGTCCAGTGGTGGTGGGCGGTGGTCATTATTCAATGTATAAATCTCTGTCCCTTTAATGAGACTATACACTCCTTAAATGCTGAGACCATGTCTTAACCTTGGGTGTTTCATCACCAGGTAGAATTAATCTTGTTATTTGGTTGGGTGGAGATTTGAGGATGAGACTATTTAAGTGGCTACACTGGGCAGAAGGTAAGATTGGCAGAGGTGAAGCAACGTGTTCTCCAGGGTCATGTCACTCAGGCCCACAGAGGGTACAGGAGCCATGTCCAGGGCTCTGGGCCCAGCCTGGGCGGCTGATGCAGCCACTTCCTGGTTTGTCCCAGGAGACCACAGCTGGGAGAATGAGGCACCTGGAGAACAATAGAGATTCTGAGCAGGGAATTCTAGAAACACCACTGCCAATCCCCCGCTCCCCTCGTGAGAGGGAGAGAGTGACTTAAAGATGAACGAGACTCTCAATCAATTAACGCAAGTCCAAAATGGCTGACTCTAGTGGACGCGGCTGGAAGAAGATGCTGGCTCATCAGCTGTGAGTGCTTCCAAGTTAATCCCAGGAAAGACGCTAGAAAATACGCAATTTTGCCTGAACACCAGCCAAGCTGTCAGTCTCAGCACTACTTCAGTCCTGGGCACCAGGCTTAGGCAACCTCAACTGTTTTGCTAATAGGCCCAGAAATAAACAATGAGTGACTGGTCATTTTTAAAAGCCAGCTCTCCTGCAAGGGGGAGAAAGAGGATGCCATGGGTCTAAGGAAGTACCTGCCAAGATAATAAATATAACCCCAAATCTCTAACATTTTGTGGTTTGACACTTAATTGATTAACTAATTTGAGGCAACAAGATTTAGTGTTCCCACAGATTAGTGACAAAGGGGTAATTATAGCTGAAGATCCCATCTCCAAAGACTGTGGCAGCTGCCGCTTCACACAGGCCAAACCTACATTACAGCCCACATGTTCCAGCCCTTTGATATAAAAGGTTTTTTTTGGAACACGTCACTTTTCAACTCTGCGTGCTGGGATTGCTCCGGAAAGGTCATTTGGTGCCTTATCAGCATAGACAAAATCCCCTGCCTATAATGTATGTGTTTATTCTCAAATTAAATATATTAATGTATTATTTGTTCTTAAAATGTCATGGAATAGATAGTGAGCTTAGCCCTCCTGGCAGACCTTTGAAGCTTAAAGAGTAATGTAATAATAGCACATTAATCCATAGGCCGTTCAGTCATCTCCCTGCGGAAAGCCTGGCCTCTGGTACACGCTCCAAATGCTGGATCTTCTGTGTATGCTTGTAGGAGTCTTTGGTTTTTTGTTTTTGTTTTTAAACAATAGGAGGCTTGACAGTGTGTGTGTAGAGAGGGGGTCCTCCTGAAGCTAGGAAAGGTAGGTCCTTCTGTTATTTACTTAGAACATTCCCTGGACTGACTTGAAAATAGGCAATGGCCTCCCCTCCTCAAAAAACAGAATTTCAGAGAGAGATGGAGGGTGAGCTTAAATGTAATAGAATTCTCCTTCTTGCTGGTCTCCTTTGGCCAGGCGTTCACAGGTAGCATGTCTGAATGTGCTGTGCAATCTGAGCCACAAGTGCAGTCAACCCAAGTATGAGGGGAGCTTGGGTGGGGCCTGAGCTTGCAGGTGCTGTGGGACCCTGAGTGTGGGAGTCAGAGGTAGAAAGGAGAGTAGAGAGTAGGGCCTTTAGACCTAACCACCCCATGTCTTCTATAACACAAAAATAGCAAGGTCTGCTTGGGTGTTATTAAAACGATTTTATTCCCATCCTTGGCCCAATCTGATCCTTTCAGTTCTGGCTTTTGTGGCCCCAATCCTGTTGGACCTCGGACTGGATTCTGGTTGAGTCCCAGTTTCTTCCTGCCTGATCTGAGCCTGACAGCTCTTTCTGGGTCTGCTTCCACCTCTGACTGTGGACTCCTTGTGCAAGTTTCATGAGTGCTCCAGGACAAATGTGGGTCTGCACCTTTAGCCTGCAGCTTAGCTAGGGCTCCTCTATACCAAGGGGTTGAGTGATGCTGAGGGGTGCCTGGCAATCTGAAGGCGATCTCTGGGGACCACCTGTAAGGCAACCCAGAGGCAGAATTAGACAGAAGGGGAAGCTGGCCCGAGAGTAAGGCTTCAATCGGGTTGGGAGTTTTAGATCTTGGAAAATCTGAGGTGACAGCGTCAAGCCTCTCTAGCCCTGCACACATCTGTCACTGGCCTTTCCCCTAGCAAAGCACAGCCTTGGGCCAAGCAGTTCCCTGAGCAGAGCTATTCTCAGCACCTCAGCATCTGCCAGCAGCCAGTGTTCCCAGCAGCTGGGGGGGTGGAGGCATTGGCCCAGAGGAAGGGCTCTGCCTGGGAGAAGTATGTAAGTCACATGTAGCAATACCGTTGGGTCCCTCTGGACTACCCTTAGCCTTTTCCTGGGTTGAGGAAGTTAACCCACTTTCCAGGCTGAAGGGCAGTTCTGGCCCTCTGCTGCCCTCTGGTGGCTCCTGCTACAACTCCCCCTTTTGTGCCTGAGAAGGGACCCACATTGACCAAGGAATGTGTCAGGTAATTTGGGGACCACTGAGCTCCTCTTACATGAAAACGGGCACTGGAAAGATACCGAAAGGTCACTGTCACTGTCCACAAAGAAACTGAATTCTGCCACAAGACATTTATTTATTTCAGACTTAAAGGGCTTGGGTCTTTAGGAAGTTCTTGATTAAAATAAAATAAACTTAGGATGAAGGCAATATTGTTCCTTATTACATAATTCCTCAGTAGCATTCATTGAGAGTAAGATCATCCAAGAAGAGAATGTGAGATACAAAAGTAGAGTGGACTCACATATAGATCGTCACCTCTTCTGTATTGCCAGAGCACCCAAAGTTGACCTAATGACATCACTTGCTTTGCAAACTATAGGGAATATCTGTTCTTCATGAGGCAGAGGGTTTGGAGTTACCAGATCTGGATTCAAGTCCCAGCTCTGCCAATTCCCAAGTCTGTAGTATTGATTGAATCACTTAATCCAAGAATCAGTTTCCACATATGTTAAATGTGATAATACCTACTCAGCTAGTCGTTGGCAGGAGATTCAATTTGATCCACATGACAAAGCACATTTGTGAAGCACTATATCGTTCAGTTGCTATCAGAGACCGATTTGAAGACATTTTCCAATGAACTTTAAAGTGCCCTCCCCAAAGACACAAAGGTAGTGGTGACAGAGTGCCCCAAACTTTAGCCTGACACACAAACTCTTCTCTGGATTCAGGTAAGGCTCTTTAGTGAGGAAAAGGAACAAGGAAGGGCTCTCCATGACAGAAAAGAATCCTCAGACTGCTGAAACAAATAGGTGAAGTCAGGGATGAAGTGAGGCCCTTGTGCTGGGTGTTGGAGTTGCAGTCATTACCAGAAGTTCACAAGGATTTACCAGAGCCAATCACGTTAAGGTGGCATCACACTTCTCTGACAAGGAATGAGCTAGCACAGAAATATACTATCACCTCAAAGTAATTTTCTCAGGAAATTTTGTAAATTGATTTTTAAAATTAATCCCCAAGTGTTGTAGGATAGAGCATAGTGTTAAAGGTGCCAGGCACTAGGAACAGAAGAATCTTGGAAAAAGCCAAGTATCACTGCTGTCCCTGAGTACCAAAAACAGTACTCACCAGACACAGCACACTGTTGCAACACTAAGTCATACTGAGTACTGATAAGAACAAGGCAAAGCAGAAGTGCAGTAAAAAGAATGTGTTAAGAATTAATTCAGGTAGTTAAAGAAAAACTCCTTATTTTTTAATGTTGACGCTCTCTTTGAAGCTTGCCACTGTGCTGCATTTTCCTCATGCCTGAGATTACAATAAAAGCCTGTGAGGATCATTAGCAAGGGTCCCACCTTTTTCTCACCTTGCAGAGGACTTGGAGTGTTGGCCTCCCAGGGGCCCTCAGTTCAATGCAAATGGACTGAGTAGGTATTATTCATTTTGCATCAAGTCACAACAGCAAATGTATGCATAAAAATACTATGTTCACACACCCCTGTATATGATATACAGTCACACTGATGCCCAATACTAAACTAACAACAAAAAATATTAGGAGCACAAGTAAGAATCAGAAAGCAAGTAGAAAACTGAAACTACAATACATATCACAAAACCTAACTTCTGATGTGACTATCTGGTGTCTTTCTCAGTAAAGATATTAGAGAAAGAAAGTTACAAGGAAAAGAAAATTAAAAGCAATCAGGAAAGTGAGGAACTGACAAACAATGTGTAAGGGTGCACGTATACACAAGTGCATGTGTGAACACCATTTGGAGAAAGGACAAATAGCTTCAAGAGATCCTGAAAGCATCCTAGAATTACTACTCAGTAAAACAATCATCCTATTAATGATTTTGCAACAATGTGAAGATTTTTTTTCTTTTTTTTTTCTTTAATTTTTTGAAACAGAGTCTGACTCTGTCCCCAGGGCTAGAGTGCTAAGGTGTCAGCCAAGCTCACAGCAACTTTAGGCTCCTGTGGATCCTCTCGCCTCAGCTTCCTGAGTAGCTGGGACTATAGAAGCCTGCCACAAGGCAGGGCTAGGGTTTTTGTTTGCTTGTTTGTTTTTTCTATTTTTAGCAGAGACGGGGTCTCACTCTTGCTCAGGCTAGTCTTGAACTCCTGAGCTCAGGCAATCCTCCCCCACTGTGGCCTCCCAGAGCTAGGACTACAGGCATGAGACACCAAAACCAGCCACCAATATGAAAGAGTTTAAACATATTTAGTGTAGGATACTTTGTTTAGGCAGAAATGAAAGTACTTTGTAATGGATGTTATTTGAAATTACATTCTTTGAGAATGTTTGGTGTTGTTTTCTAAATTTGTATATATAAGACAGTACAACTACAGTTGTCATAAAAATCTGTAAGTAAAGAATACATTATTTCCCAAAGGTAGGGGTGGTGTGTGCATGTGTGCGTGCATGAGAGAGACAAATTCCCACGAGTATACTGTTACCAAAGAGATGAAGAACCATCTTATGACAGGAACTCAGATGCACATTTAACAGAGAAGTGCAAGGAAGGGTCTGAATGCTATGTAATATCTGCTCCAAGGTCTGCTCCCTTGTCACTATAGATCTTCTTAGGATCCCTAAACATAAGTACTCACTTGGGTGAGCTACATAGGAAATAAGATTATTCCTCAGCAGATAAGAAAAGCCATTTCTGTGGAAGCCACACCAGGAAGTTGGCCTCCTCCCCTGCTATCTTCTGGATCTCAGTTTTCTTTTACAGCCAATTGGAAGATAAGTGGACAAATGTCAAAGGTTTTAAGACTGACCATAGGGAAAGGCGTGATTTTAATAGATTATTTCCTGTCAGAAGCAGCCAGCATGGAGACCAAGGAAATAGCAGCTCCGGCCTCTCCATAGCAGGGCCCTGCCCGCCAGTCTAGAAAAGGTCTGGAGGGTATTTCCTGTGTCCACTCTCTTCCCCACACCCATGGCTGGGGGACTTGAGAGGAATGCACCAAAGCCAGCAGGAAAGTGAGGCTTATTAAAACACAGAGAACTGGTCCGTTTAGAGGGGAGAAAAGATCATTTCCTTCACAGACCTTTCTGACTCTGGACTCTGCATAATAATAGAGACTCCAGAGTAATCTAAACCAAGGGCCACCATCCAAGTCACCTACCTAGCCAGTCTTGAAAAAGAGCCTCCCAGAACCAGCCAAGGTTTCAGCGCTGTCGCTTGCTGTGTGCACGTCCACAGGAAGGAACAGAGAGGAACCTTCCTGCAGAACCCTTGTTTGTGGAACCATAAAGGTCACAGGGGAAAAAAAAAAAACAGGCTGAATCCTTTCCTTCTGTTTCTGTAATGGTATTAGCAACGACTCTTTCTTACTCAATCGCACTCCCAAAGGATTTTCAATAAACTTTTTATGTGCCATAACTGTTACATTAAATAAAGCTGGAAGTATTGAGTAAACCGACTGTAAATCACTTTAGATGCCTTGGAATTACATTAAGTGTGAGAATTATGGATCTTTTGCTGCTTGCAGAAACAGAGAAACGACAGAGCCAGGGATTTTTATGCTGCCAGCCTTTTGAAGATTTTTAAAATTATTTCTTTATGCTCCAAGACAGCCATCTCTTGTAAATGACTTGTTCAGGGGCAAACTAGGGGAAGGGAGAAAGAAGAGCAGCTAGGTGGGGAGGTGGGTGGGAAGAGCAGCTGCAATGAGGGCCCAGGGATTGCCCTCATGGCTGTCTTCCTTTCAGCCTTTGTTACTGCAGGGTTGAACTTTTCATTAAGAAATTTTTTTTCAGGTTCATTTTGAACATTTTTCAATGAAATGATGGTGAATGCAATCGGAATAGGGGTTTGCAGGGTGTGTGTACATGTTCACCTACATAGTCTTTCCCTGGACTTCCAAATCCTTTTCCATTCCGGCCTCACCAGCTGTTATTTTTGTGATGTTAAAACTGCTGCTTTTTTTTTCTTTTTTTCTTTTCTTTTTTTCTTCTTTTTTTCTTTCTTTTTTGCCTTTTTTAAAACTGCTGCTTTTATGGTACTCTTGTTCAACGGTCTTCCCAAGGCCTTCCAGGGTCAAGTCTGTGTTTTAGAGGGATCATCAGACTGCTGAAAAGGTAGGAAGTTTGGAGAGAATGTTAATAAAAATGGAAATCTCTCAGACTGATGCTCTCCAGTTCCCTCCTTTGATGTCAAAGCAGTTTCACTTTGTTTGGGAAAAACAACCAAAGGCTGCCTCCAGCTGGCCCGAGTGTGCCTCTCCTTCACTGGGCCGGCAACAGGATCGTCAGCAGGGCTGATGGCATCAAGGACTAGTGCCGTGGTCACCAAGACACTGTCGGGGACTCAGAGAAGCATCCCTGCAGGAAGAGCAGGGGCTACAAGAGGACGTGAGCATGGCTGATGAATAATTCATAGAAATTCATAGAAAGGTTAGAAGCGAGGTGGAGGAGAGAGAAATCCGAATTTCTGTACCAAATCTCACCATGGGCCAGAGAACACCAGACTGTGAAGCTAATTTGTGGCCAATTTATTTATGTTAGCTCCACTGCTAACGATCATGCTAATCTTTTGCAATCTGTTAGGTTTTTAAAAATCAAAACATAAAAAGCTCTGTTTTATCCTGTCCATTGGCATGTGACTATCGGAGATCAGTGTCTCAGGGGAGACCAGCCAGCCCCCACCACCACCCCCCGTAATCACAGGCAATGATGACCTATAGGCTGTATCACCAGGGTTGGGCAGTGTGAGTCATTGGGGCTGTAGGAAGTCCAGGAGGGAGATCAGAGAAGGCAGAAGTTTACCTGGAGTAGGAGATACCCAAGCCTGTGCTTGCTGGATGGGCTGCTGTGCTGCTTAGGGAGAATTATGGATTTAAGAAGGCAGCAGTGAGGAGTTAGAGAAGGACACAGACAAGGGCAGAGACGGGCAGTGGGGCCAATGGGAGGAGAGGGATGGGGGTCTCTTGGGACACCAGGTAGACCCTCTAGACCCAGGGAAATAGTGTTCCACAGCAGGAACAACCACAGCAATTAGTGCCTGTGTGAACTGTAGACACCCTAGCCGCTGGCCGTGGCATCATTCACACTAGCCACAACCAGAAGCTGCTACTGGGTCACCTGGAGGATGAAGGTAAAATGGAAAGGGTGGGAAGCACCTGCAGTGGGGGAGACCTCAATACTGCGGGAGAGAGGGTGACCTGCTGGCCAACCCCCATTCCTCCACCCCTGAGGGGCACGCTGCACAGCCCTGGCCTCCCCTGGGGATTGTGCAATGACCTCCCAGTTACATTATAAAGATCTGCTCACAGTGCTCCAAGCACTGGCCTAGGAGCTTGGAGATCTGGGTTTTGACCTTGAACTTGGCACTGACTGGTGATATGACATTGAGCAAATTGCTCTCCTGACCTTGGGACCACATCTAGAGGCTAGATGATCTGGAAAGTCATTGCTAACCCCACTTGTTCTGACTGTGTTAGGTAGTCAGTTAAAAATCCAGCTCTTGTGGGCAAGGAGGACAGAGATGGAAGCCCCAGCCCTGCATCTTGGTGACACCCACCTTAATGCTGTCCCATGTGATTGCTTGCACCTGGGGAGGAGGAACTGTCCTGCCAATCACCAGTCGGAACTTAGTGCACCAACTGCAAAAGGGCGCAGAAGGTGCTTCAGCCCAGCCACAGTAAGGTGGCGTCTCAGAGCCGACCTGGAACAGCCTTAAGCTAATTATCATGTCATCAACTGTAGTCTACATTGAGTCCACACACCCCTGCCCCCGGGAGGTCTCGGAGAGATTTATGGGAGGTGCACATGTAAGACTCAGGTTCCAAGGTGAACCACAGGCAGGCCTGACCCAGACCGTGTAAAACAGCAGCACCAGCCATACCCCAGGCCTCTTGGCCTACTTGCTATGGCAGTGGGGTCCATTTGCTGTCTATGATGAATGTACCTTGCTCTGTTAACCTATCTTTCTCTTCCTCAATAAACTTTGTTTTACATTTGCCTTTCTTTAGAGTGTGTGGTCAGTTTTCAACCAAGAGCACTCCTAGAGCCAAGGACCCAGGCAGCTGCCTGAAACCCCAACATTTTAGGACATAGACAGCTGCATTGAAACACAATGATTGTTGGGTGGTGCCTGTGGCTCAGTGGATAGGACCCCGGCCCCATATGCCAAGGGTGGAGGGTTCAAACCCAGCCCTAGCCAAACTGCAACAAAAAATAGCCAGGGGGGTGTAGTGGGCACCTATAGTCCCAGCTACTCAGGAGGCTGAGGCAAGAGAATTGCCTAAGCCCAAGAGTTGGAGGTTGCTATGAGCTGTGATGCCATGGCACTCTACCTAGGGCGACAAAATGAGACTCTGTCTCTACAAAAAAAAAAGAAAGAAAAAGAAACATAATGATTGCTCTGGGCACGTCTGTCTTGCTTTGTCCCTAAATAGTAGGACAAAGGATTGCAGAGCTGGCTTCTTAGGCTGTGAACAAAGGCCACCGTGAGATGGACTAGGCAAATCAATCTGCAGAGGATGTGTGTCTTCATCAAGGGTTCTCCACACTTACTCCCTGGGTGTTCAGTTAAGCTGCTTTACCTCCCAGAGCCTCAATTTCCACTTCTGTAAAATGGTGACGTATTTAATAATTAATGAATACAAGCGCCAGCTATTGTAAGGGCCAGTTACCTCCAGGGAGTGTTCTCATCCCGTAGGACCCTGCCAGGCCATACAGCCCGTAGGGGCATGAGTTTCAGTTTCCCTGCAATTTAGCCTGAGGAGCCAGAAGCCCCAGCCCCAGGTTCTATCT
Organism: Perodicticus potto; assembly: GCA_963574655.1. NCBI lineage: Eukaryota > Metazoa > Chordata > Mammalia > Primates > Lorisidae > Perodicticus > Perodicticus potto. Next base: position 40,990 of record CAUYRH010046108.1, read on the forward strand.
AACTGTCCCCTCAATACACCCTTAGGACAACACCTTTGTGAGCTATAAGATAAACTGTTACACGGAGACTTTATAAGAAAGGGTAGTTACAAGTGTTCCAATTTTAATAAACAAATGCATTTGATAAATGCATGATTCAATGGTGGAGCCTTGAACGTGGAGGATGCTGAATAAGATGCCAGCTTTTACACACCCAGAGCTTCTGCTCACTGTGCAGGTATAGAGACAAAATGTATGAAAACTCAACAAATAGTTATCTGGGCCAACTCTCAGTCAACAACTGTCTTAGCCGGGGTATGACATGGTGACTGGTGAGTGAAAATGGGCAGGGCACTTGCAGCCGCATGTCCCACCCCAGGGGCTTGACAGCCACTGACTTAGTTTAATGCACAAATGCAATGTTTTCTCCCAATGGCCATTCGGGGAAAACCCCACAGAGAAGCTGACTCCCATTTACAACAAGGTCTCAATGATGAGCAGACTGTCCCCGGCAATATTCAGTACCAAATTTCCCTCTCCAGAAAGTCAGGCCAAACATTAGTTTCAATTCTCACTGTTCATTCTGTTAACTCTGGAGATGGGTGATACATTTAATATTTGAAACTTAATTTAAATAAATTGTACGATGGCTATAAGAAAAATGATTTTCCCAGGGGAAGCACATCTCTGGTTACCTACACAAGCCTATGCATCCCCAAATTCTTCAGCTCTTCTGGGAAAATGGGGCCAAGCCCTGCCCCCGCAGGAAGCCTGTTCAAACCACCACACCTCACTGACTCACATTTTGATGAGGAAATTGTTAGCAGAAAATGCTCCCCATGGGGAACCCCTTCTGTTTTGCTGATCTTGTAAATCTTCTGGATTCAACGTGTCACAGGCATGTCTTACAATACACAAGATAATGCCCAGATTTTGTAGTGCAAAAGCATATTAACCTTTGTGGACTCTAGCAGAGCTCCAACAAAGAAAGTCTGGTAAAAACTGCAGGGCTCATGGTAATTGCCTGCCATGTGGGTAAATGATCCAGAGCTGTGTGAAGATAAGGAGAAACTGCTGAAGGCAAGTCACCTGGGTTTTATTATGCTTGCCCTAAAAAATAATTAGCATGGCCTATGAAATCATGCTGTGAGGAGTTTGTGGGGATTTTTTTTTCCAGAAGGAAACTGTAACCTGCCTGGCTTTTCTCCTTACAAGGAGATTGGGGTGTGTGTGTGTGTGAGTGTGTGCCCACACGCATGTGCTTCTCTGACAGGCAAAGATAAATGAAAAAGCTGATGTTAAAATAAATACCAAGTCAGAAGCAACAAGAAGTGCTCAGTGCAGACACGGCTGTTACCCACACTCCGCCAGGCCAGGGCACAGCCATCACCCGGGCCCTGTGGACCTCGCTCCACAAGGAGGAATTTTGCCCCCCCTCCATTTCATTCTGCTACTTGCCAGCAGACCATGTCTAACCCACATGAAGAAGGAAGCTCTTCCTGAGGCTCAGAACCTGGAGACCAGAGCAGGGTCACTTGAGTGTCCCTCTGGGGAGTTGACAACACTTCACTCCTCAGTCCCATCAGGCTGGCCAAGGCCGCCAAGCAACCTCAGAGGTCACCATCCGGTCTAGTTCATTTTGAGAGTGGGCACTGAAGAGTTGGAAAGTATCTTCGATTAGTTATTTTTTCCTATGTCAAAAAGGGGATGGAATATGCATGAGCATAAATTTTATTAACTCAAGAGAAGTAAAATTTCTTAAAGACGCGTCCTTCATAGAAACACTTTCCTTTTCAGTACGTGGAGCAGATTGTTGCAGTAGTTCAGAAGTTTTGGGATGACAGCGTCACAGACTCAGCAGTTCAGAAAGGTCTTGTTCTGATTGTTTATTCCCTAAAACTCCTGGATGCTCACATCTAGGGAGTAGAGGCAGGTTAGCACAAAACATGTCCCTACCCTGTCACACTTTGCAGAGAATGAAGGGAGCTGGGCTTTGTTCTGGCACAGCAAGAGGGCAAGGCAGGAGGGTCTGGGGTCTGTCTGTGCTCCCTAGGGTGGCCACAGGCTGCTTCTCTGACAAGAGCAAATCCTCCCAAATACCAGAACTGAGCAGAGTTGGCCCAATCAGATAGATCCTTAAGACCTGGAGGTCTCAGCTTCCTCATGTGCTGAGTGAGAAAGCTGGGCCACAAGGCACAATGACGTGTGAGGTTGGCACAAGGAGTGGGAGTGCACAGCACATCTCCACCTGCCTCCTCTGCGGGCTCCTCTCAAGCATCTTAGAAGACTGTATTAGTCAATTTGAGCTGCCGTAACAAAATGTCACAGACCGAGTGGCTTAAACAACAGAAATATTCTAGAGGTGAGAAATCCAAGACCAAGGAGCCAGCCAATTCAGTCTTCCTGAAGAGGGCCTCTACCTGGCTTGCAGAAGGCAGCTTCTCACTGCAGCCTCACATGGCCTTTCCTCTGAGGTCACAGAGAGAGAACAAATGATCTCTCTTCCTCTTCTTGTACAGCCTCCAGCCATATCAAATCAGGGCCCCACCCTTATGACCTCCTTTAACCCTAATTACCTCCTAAAAACCCTGTCTCCAAACACAGTCACTCAAGGGGTCAGGGCTTTAACACTGAGGTCCCCAACCCCTAGGTTACAGACCAGTACAAGTCCATGGCATTTTAGGAACAGGGCCACAGCATCCTCTCCTGAGCTCCACCTCCTGTCCTCCTCCCTCCCACTACCCTGTCTGTGGAAATACTGTCTTCCATGAAACCAGTACCTAGTACCAAAAAGTTTCAGTCCATGGCATTACGAACTGACCTCACAGCAGGACATGAGCAGTGAGCAGGCCTGGCCAAGCAAAGGACGCTTCATCTGTATTTACAGCCATTCCCTATGGCTCACGTAACCACCTGAGCTCTGCCTCCTGTTACATTCTCATCCCCCCAAAATTTTCTTTCATGCAACCAGACCCTGGTGCAAAATATGTTGGGAACCACTACAGTTTAGCCCATGAATGAGAGAGGGAATTACACAATTCAATCCACAACAAAGATAAATGTTATTATCATCCCTATTTTCCAGGCAAGACAGAGCTCAGAACAGTTCACTGACTTGTCAGAGAACAACCAGCAAGAGAAGGACAGGCTGGGCCTGGGAGCCAGGCATCTCGACTCCACACCCAGTGCCCCTGCTCCCTGCGGGACAGTGCTTTGTTACAGCTCAACAATCACTAGATCCTGAATAGCTTCCATGGTGGAAGTTTAGCCAACCTGTCCTTCAGCAAGTGCAATGCAACAATTTTAGGTCCATCAGAGCAGCGGGGGGAAGAGGGCAGCAATGTGACCTCTCCTCTCCCAGCTCGGCTGTCTCCTGCTGGTGACTTCAGCCCTAAAGATTGCCTTCGTGGCTTTGGATTCCTCTTCTTTGCCCTGTGAGAGCTTTTCTTCATGGCCAGGCTGATAATTTATTTAGTTTTGCTAAGTGTTCCCTTACAAGGAAGGGAGAGGGGGAGGGGTGAAGAGGAAGATGGGTTGCTGTCTTTGAAAAGCCGACTCATAAATGTTCAGGTACGTTCCTTTTTCTGTTGGCTAAGCAGCTTTCCCAGCCAAAAAAATAATCACACTGCAACCATCTCCCAGGTCTTGAGAGAGCAGACGTATTTTATCTCTCCTTGGTGACGGCTCCAAGCAGCTAATGCTCTTGCATTTTAAGCTTGAATAGATTTTTGTCCAACGCAGCTATAGTTTGTTGCTCCTCCTGTTAAGGTCTTTGTAGTCCTGGAAAAAAAATATCTCCTTCAAGCAAGGTGAAGCCTTCTTCTGTCTCAAGACACTTCACTGCATATGGAAGGTGTTGTGTGACTGTCTGGAAATTACCCCAAAATCTTCTCCTTCACACTCCTTGCAGACAAGGGTAGCCCAATGCCCCAGTTCTGACCAATGAAATGGAAGAACAGTTCTGCTGGAGAAATTCTACAAGAGGCTAAGCTTTCTTAAAAAATAGAACCTAATGAAGGGGAAGCCTCTTGCCCACACTCTCTGCTTTAGAATATGATTGAGATGCTTGGTGCCACAGCAGCCATCTTACAACCATGAGGCAATAAACTCAAAACCAAAAAGCCAATATTCTCAGAATAGAACAGTAGAGTGATGGATAGAGCCTGGATTTTTACTGACAAACTGAAACTGTTGAATCAACTACAAGGCAGAATTCTCTACTATGTAAACAATATATGTGTTTATGTCATAAAGCTGCTGTTTAACAGGATCCATGTTACTTGCAACCAAAAGCATTCCTAACTGGTATACTAGAACCAGATCACAGATTGTTACTGTTGCCTGAGAATCAACTTCACCCTTTTAAAATATCCTCTGGAATTGATTCTTTTCATGATGATTCTAGTGCTGGTAAATACCAGAAAGTGAAGGCTCTGACTCATCACCCTTGGATCAAGACAAACCAACAGATTCCCCTGGACCACTTTGTGTGATGTTGTCTGTCATCTACAAAGCTCATGCTCTGAGCTGTACTTTGTGATGACACCTTCAGTTTCCCTCAATGGATATGATAAGAATATCTGTGATGGCCTTTATCACTACATCTATGGTAGGGTCATTACAGAGGGTATTACATTATAACATCTTCTGTGTGAAGATCCTGGTGTAATCATTTTTGCTGGTTTTAGTAACAACTCATTCCATTATCAGGCTGAAGGAGGTCATCCACTGGGCTTTAGGTAATCAGACAATTGTCTCCACTGTCTTGTTGAAAGATAGCTGATACCCTGGAAGAAGAAATTAAATCTAAAATATTTTTTTCAAAAACTGCCTTTGCTCACTGAATGTGTGTGGACACCCTTCTCTCCTAGCCAGTCTGATAATCTGTACCTCCTCTATCCCAGATGTGGCCATTCAGGAGAAACAATGGTGGTGATTTGACTCACAGTGGCACCTGGCAAACCAGGAGCCTGGGAAGTCAGACCCAGGGCAACTGACCGCACAGGCTCCTGGTTTGGGGAACACACAGGGACCCACCTCAGTGACAACACATTGAGATTCTCATTGTTCTCAGGTGATATCCAGGTGACAGGAAACTGATCAGGCTTGGCACAGACACACATCAAAACACCTGTGTGCTGAGCATAGTTCTAGTTACTCCTTTTACTGGATCTGGCTGCAAAGCAATCCTTTACGAGCGGCAGTGATGCTCCATCATCAGCACTTTCCTTTGTTATGTGCATTAGGTTCGCCATGGACACAAGAGGAAGCAGAGACCCTCTGTATTCTAGAACAACAAGAACCTAGTCACGTGACAGCTCAGGAAACTGAAGCCCCAAATCAAGGAGAAACTAGGGGCCCTGCAGACAGCACAGAGCCGATGTCTCTGACTCCTAGTCCAGTGTTCTTTGCACCCCTGGGCTTGATGAAAAAGTCTCACTGGAAATGAATTCAAAAAGCGAATCCTGTTTCCACTCACTTGGATGCCAGAGGCTTTAGGCAATGAAGGGCACAAACTCCTCTGTGGAACGGAAGGTCTTCCTCTTCCGAGTCTTTCATGCACGTTCCCTGATGTCCTCATTTTCGACAGTCCTGACTCTGGCTAAGGCCGTCCCCAAATCCCTCCCTTAATCTCAGGAACACTTCCCTCTTGTCTCTGTTTTGTTCCATTGCTTTCTTGATGCATTATGTAAAGGTCATGGACATTGATAAAAATCACAAGGTATTATATCCGAGAGATTGCATCCCAGTGCAGGAAGGCAACATGATGAAGGAAGAAAGAGACTCTGAGAATCCGACAAGGACTCTGACGTGCTCTGCTGAGAGCAGCTTTCTCAGAGACTAATTCTTCATGTGATCAGTAAACTTCCTGGTAATCACTCTGATAATAGTAATATGCTGCCTTATATCTTCTTTATTAAATATCAATGAAGGGGACACTCGATAGGTGATCCAAATCTGGCCTCAGCCCCCACTAGACCTGCCCCGAGACATCTGTCCTGAAAAACACAGTCTTCCTCTCAGGTCTTCTGTCTCAAATATGCCTCCAAAATTCATTCCCGCTACATATGCCATAGCCAGGGAGTCTTCTTATGTCACCCCTTTTCCTTCATTTCTTCCACCAAGACATCCTGCCTCCTAAATCTTCCTTAAATACCACTTCCCTTCCTCCTTTTCCCAGTGACGCTAGACTATTTCATTGAATGAATTGACTCCCCTCCTGAGCTGTTGCAGTTATTTTCTACTGATCTCTATCTCTATAATCCCCTTTCCTCCTCACATAAGGACAGGACTCTGCTTCAAAGCCTTTTGTAGCTTCTCATCAGATCCGCATTTCCCAAACTTCCCCCCTGAGGCTCCCTGAAAACAGAGGAGATGGCACAAATTGCTGGAGACAGAGGTGCACCCCATTTTGAGAGGCCTGCTATGAGTTATATAAATTGATATTTTAAAGTGGTACTTGAAGTATCTGCCTTCCCTTCCAGACAGCATGTGCTCCAGTCCGGTACAGGGTGTGAGCATAAAAACACAATATGACAGCGCTGTGAGGGGAAGGGTTGGGATTAGCATCATGAAAAGGATAATTGATAGATGTTGTTGAGTGAACAAATGAAACCAGATATGCCTACAACAGGTTTTTCCAATGAAAGACACACAAAAAAGAAAGAAGTGGAAATCTGCACAATGGAGTAAATGCAGGAGACTCTCTGTCCAAGGCCAAGGCCATGTAACATTGGCGCAGGCGCATTGTAAACATGGGCCAATGGAGAAGTGTATTGTTGGCTGTGTGGGTTTACACCCTGGACTCTGGACTGAGTTAGAAGCACATTTCCCTTGTATAGAAGGACTTGCATATACCATAACTCTCTGCTAGGTTTCAGAGTGTGAACACTGCACCAGTGAGCCCTGCAGGGGACCGTCCCCAAATTGCAGGAACTCTGTCTGCACAGCAGCCTTTCTCCTTCTCTGTTAACTCTTCCTTCCCTCAAACTTTCACAGACCATAACGTGCAGTTCTCAAGACAACGGGAAGCTCAAAGACGCTTTGCTTGCTAAAGTCAAGGTCTAAAGAAGCTGAAATAGAAGCATGCTGGAGAGATGGATCACTGGTGGCATTTGTTTTATGTCCTTTCTAAAGAGCTACAAGTAACACGTGAATCTCTAGTTCAGACAGAGAAACTGGTGGAGAAGAAAAAGAATGTCCTCAAGAAGCTGACTGACCCGGGAGTGGGTGAGAACTGACCATTCAACTAGACCCTGGGTGATATAGCATGTGGGTCTTCAGGTTAGAGAGTGAAACAATAGTTATTTAGGCAGTCCTTGTCATGTGCCATGAATTTTGCTGCTAGTTTTACATAGAATAGCACAATTAATCTCTATAAAATCTTGAAGGAGGTGCTGTTTATTGTCTCTGTTTTACAAAGAACACAGGGGTAAATGTGGTCCAGAATTTGTTTATTTTGTTTTGTTTTAATAACATGCCCAAGATCACACAATCTGCACAATTTTGAGGAAAGCAGATTGTACATCAAGAATTCTATGTTCGGTGGGAAACTGGAGAGGCGGAGCAAGATGGCAGCCGAGTAACAGCTTCCTTGAGGCTGGGCACGGTGAGACTGGGGAGAGAGGACTTCAGGCATCTCTGGCAGGTGGGATCTACCCAGGAACTTCCCCTTGGGGACACAGGGAGACAGCGTGAGGCTTCTGGACACCCTGAGGAGGGCAAGAGTGGCGGAGACTGGACAAGTGGTTGCGTCTGTTCTTTCGGTCTGATCCTGTTGGCGGCTGTGGGTGGGGCAACAGTGGGACTACAGGCTGGAAAGGCCTTGCCTGTGAGCTGTTTGGGTTTCTTTTGGACTTGGCACTCGGTTGAACTGCCTTGGGAGAACTTGGGCAGGAGTGTGGGGGTCTTTGAGTGCTGCCTGGGGCCCCAGACTGGGCCACTG